>JAGXCT010034403.1:15593-40235 GCA_022495035.1 Philopotamus ludificatus
TAAATTTTAATGCTAAAAAATATCATATTTAATTATACATTTAGTAACGGTTGCGAAATTAAGTTTAAATATTAACTATTTTCTTTATTATAATTGAATCTCTATCAAAATCTCTTTCTCATTCGCAAATTAGAACAAGGACCCGGATTAAACCGCCGCAACGTGTCCACGTCAATTCAACTTTACGAATTTTCGCCATTCCTAATTATCGAACCTGTGAATAATTTTCCAAAGTTTTCCAATCTGAGGTTATATGCGCGCTTTACTGCTACGGAAGACATCAGCCACGGCTCCGAATGCTATCTCGATTTGGCATTTTATTACTCGTGAGGCTCGTAAAGCCGTGCCGACATATTGGCGCTTACCGCCTTCTGGCACGGGCGGCGCCGCGGGCGAAAAACAAGACTTTCCCCGGCTGTAGCGCCCTCAGCGCCACTTAGATGCTTTCGCTTTTAATTGTCTGCAGGCGTGTGTCTTCGTTGAAAAATTTTCTATGATGTAAGCTGATTCATCAGAATGTATGCATATGTATGTGCCACAGCTATATAGGCTCTGCTCTTAAACTATTAATAAAATAGAGACTTAATTGAGAGCGCTTTGCATCTATGCAAAATTTTCTTCTCTCGATAGATGTACATTTTAAAATTGAATTAAAGAGAGAGATTTTGATGATTTCATGATTCCAGATTATGATACATAAAATATTAAGATTTTAAATCGTTTGTTTAATGCGTTGGCTTAAATTTAGGGTAGTATGAAGTGCTACCCATGCCTGATCTGACTGGCTCTAAACCGTTTCCCAGCACACTAATTACAAAGCATGATTTATGAATTGATGAATCGAGCTAAACTATCAAAAGGCTCATCGGCTAGGGCTGATTGATTGCTGTGGTAGTGAGACTCCGCCTCCCTCATTTAACTTTATCCTCGTTCCGTGTTATCGCCAATTACTGGTTTTAACATCACTCTAATTAAACAATATATTAATTGGATTTGAATAATGGATACAGGATGAATTTATCAGCGATGTATGTATTTTTTAATTTATTTACATGCGTTGTTCGCATTTTTTTGCAGATATCGTCGGGATCTTCGCGAAAGTGATGCCGTATGGTGTGTTTGTCGGTGATGTGAAGTTGTCAGTGCCGGTGGGGATGTAGAGAGTGGCCGGAAGCGGAATCCAAGAAGAAAATCAATATGTTGCCGGTTCCTCAGGACCGGATGTCCGGTAGGAGGAGCAGCTCCATCGGCTGCCGTTCGCTAATTGGCAGGAGGGCCTCGGCGTACGTGACGGCTCACCAGGATCCATTCAAGGTTTGTGCACATCCTCCCCGAAGCCAAAACTATTTTACAGATCAGAAAGCGTAGGCTTTAAATTATTTTGCCTCGAAACATTCAAGGGATGCCCTTTTGCGTGAAATGTTAAGGTCAAAACCGCCGGGAAAGGTTTTATTTTCCGTTTTTTTTATATATATATATTCGTTGAATTTGTTTCTGTCCTATTTCAGGCGATGAAATATTTTTTTTATTAAATTCAAATAATAACTTGGGCGTGTACGTATTTTTAGAAAATGTTTAGTATTTATATAATGCATAGAATTTGTGTACTTTATAAGTACTTAATTCAGGGACAAAATTATTAGTCCCTCTGCATTATTTCCATTATAACTCTCGCATTTATCTGATATTTATTTTTTTAATGCTCGAAACCGTTTTGATAATAAATCAGAAAACTTTTTCATAATAACAGCAAGTTTGAAAGTCCGTAGATTATTTTTAAATACTCTCAATGGACTATATGATGAGTGTTTATAAACTTAAATAATTATTATACATATATAAAGAATTAATGTCGCATTTTATTAAAAGTATTTTAGAATAGCGAGGTAAATAAATTGGTGCAGCTTCTTGCCTATGCGAACGACATAGACATACATGTCCACATGCCAAGGATGAATCCTTGAACCCCTGAGGATCGAAGATTATAGCTTCGAGGCCGTCCAGAAATTTATATATCTTGGCTCACTTATTACAAATAATAATGAAACCATGTTGGAAGTATGAAGAAGAGCCATGCTAATAAATCCAGTGCTACTTTAGACTTCAACAGCATCTAAGGTCGAGATTCTATTCAAAGGAGACCAACGTCAAGCTCTACATGACCCTCATTAGGCTCGTCATAACATACGGGTCTGAACGTTGAGCTTTGGCAAAAAAAGATTAGCGAAAACTGGATATACCGGTCACAGCTGTCGAAGGATGAGGGATAGTCAGCCGCCGAAAAGGCTTATGGTTAACAAGTCTCTCTGTCCCGGAAAACAGAGAGACCAAGGCTAAGGTGGTTGGACTGTGTACCGAAGGACACTGCATCATTAAAACTTATTTATTAAATTATAAATTGCTTTTGTATTAAATTTCCGTATTTTGAATCACGATATCCGAAATTGAACGATCATACTTCGTTAGCTGTATTATTTTTCAAAAAATGTTTCATCAACCGGAAAAGATAGTTGGTAATTCGAAGGTGTCAGATCTGGTGAATATGGTGGATGCAATAAAGTGTGCCAACCGAGGTCGTTAATTTTTTGTCACGTGAATTTAGTCACATGAGGAAGCAGGATTATTTTATGGTTTTTTACACTTTGGACATAATCCCGCACTCAAAAAATTTAGTTAATCATAATAAAACTATGTTGTGATCCTTTTGTAATATATTTAAAAGTATATTTTAACAATTCAAAAAACCCAAACACCCTGTCTTAAAATTTTTCAATATTTTTAGACATCTTTGAAAAGTAGACTAGGATACGCTAATCTTATTATATAATTCCCCGATAATCCGTCTACGCCGTCCTCTTTCAGGTTCATTTTTCAAATCAATATTTCACCATAGATAGCACAAATATTTCTCGTGGCTTTACTGGCTCTTTTTTCTCATGTGAAACTACATCAGCATGGAAATCGGGAAAAGTTGTTCAGACGGACACACTTAGGAAAGGTTTTTTTTATTCAAAAACAATATTCGAATAGTTTACTGTTAAAAAAATGTTAACATGCGTTTTACTAACGAAATTGCATTAAGAAATGCGACATTAATTCTGGCTAACCCCTAAAATATACATCACTTATTAAAATGATGTAATTTAATTAGTAACTAGATATTTTACTGTTTCATTTACGCGATAATACAATACGAATTCATAACATATCGTTCTGCTAAGTATTGTCTTGGAATTCGTCTATGGTAAACGTTTTTTTTTTTATAAATCAGTCTTATATAAACCAATTAACTAAGTTCAGCATATTTAATTGGTTATAATGAAAATATGTACCAATAGGAATCAATAGAAATATTTTTGATATATTAATAATATATATATATTTAGATATGGATACAGTTTAAATATAGAATATATTTCATCGTCAAATCAAAGTGCGATTGGGTAATATTATGAATCTACTTTTAGATGAATGAAACCCGATGAATATAATTTAATTTAAAAATAACCAATATCTATTTCCGTGATGTTTATGTCAACATGTATTTTTAAATAATTATTTATATCTTCACATCGTATCATCAAAATATAATTTAATTGAATGTGAAGTTAGAATTAGAACGAGAGTCAACATATATTGTTTGGAAATTCTCAAAAAAAAATTTTTCCTGTACGTCCGCAAATAATTCTTATTATTTTATTGTTATGTAAATGAATTTCACGATACTAGAATTAGAACGCCGCCGGCTCTACCATCGCCGATATGCGCCGGATCTATCATGAACTTTAGAATCTTTGCCTTTCGGTGGCTTTCACGCGACCCCGGCTCGTCGAGATAAGAAAAGGGTTGATACCGACGTCATTGGAACCTAGCATTTTCCACAAAAAAATAAAATAAACATAATAGATCCCGCAGGCGAAACTTTAACTCCGACCCTCTTCTACCTCACTGTGTTACTTTGGTGTGCGGAACAAACACGCCTAAAAATGTATTTTATTTTTATCTGACATGTTTTCTGCATATGACCTATTTATTTTGAGAATGTGTTCGATATATACATATTTTCTATTGCCATTTCAGTGTTAATATTCGTACGTGGACGTGTAATCGAATATATATTTTTGGTTCGATCTACCGATGTTGCAAACTCTGCTCAAACCTGAATATGCAAGAGTTGTAACATGATAACGTGTTAATCAAATCTCGGTTTCTGACCAACATTACCTACATCGTCGGCTCGATATTAATATTTATTCATATATCTACATGCTCGATTTATATAAAATGGTTATTCACCATAGTTTTTTTATTTATGTTTGTAAAAGAGAAATAAATTGATTGAAGCTTAGAGAAATGGACTGGAAAGCTGATTCCGCCCATGTATAAATAACGTAGTATCGATGACAAACATGCTTGTCGCCAATTTTTGCATTTTAAGCGAGGATTTATGCTTAAAACTATTTGAAATAAATCAACGAGTAGCAATTTATGTCTGGATTAAGATAGATATTTTTTTATTTTAATAAGATTTTTAAAATATTGTCAGTAAGCCTTTTTATGTATGAATAGATAGATCTGGCGGATACTGCTAGTTGGGCAATCCTTTTACTAGTTCAATTAAATCATTGAAATTCTAGTCGACGCTGGTCCGCGAAGCAAGGCCATCACTTGAGGGTCCCAGATCGCAAAGAAAGGGCGCCATAAAAATGACCCGTCAATAGCGGGACGAGGCACTGGAATAAATTTGGGTTTATCGATGATCGTAACGTTTTACGAAGAAAGTTGCCTCGGTTCCCAGAGGGTCCAGGCACCACGGATGCCATTTGTTCCAGGCAGAGTCGCGTGGGACCGGGCCCGATGTTTCAATCACGTCCATCTTGCTGGACATGGCCGAGATTTTATGTTTATTGGGGCCTAAGAACTACGCACGCGAGTTACGATACTTTAAATGGCCAGCGTGCCGCGGAGGAATAAGTCATTCGTGCTGATTCGGTAATATATGACGTTTCTCGGTGGAATGCGCGATTAAATTTACTTATTCCCCGGTATTAAGCTCGAACTTAACCTTATGCTGTGTATTGAACGAAAGTAATTAAGAATGAAAGTTTCGTGGAAATAAGTTGTTTCGTCGAAAGTTTCGGTTCATTGTCTGTCTTGACTTTGTCACAGTTTAAATTTAAAGATTCTGTTGTACGTGGATTAGTTATTTACTCAAAATTCGAGTAATGTTAACTTGGTTCATAATATTAAATTAGTAGTGCCCGTCGAACGGTTACAGACGAATGAAATTCTAATATGCGAAATGAAGACTTCGATTGCGTTCTTCAGTCATTAAGACGTATTGCAAATTAATATTCAATAGCTCGATTTATTAGGTAAATCGGAAAATATTGTCATATTTTTTTGCAAAAAAGAAATGTTATTAACAAAACTGTTTAATTATTCTCGTAAATATTTTCTGTTGTTCTTTCATAGAATAAACATTTTTTAATATCTATTTGTGATTTTTTTTTAAAAGTGAAGAATACAAATTTTCGGTACCTTTTAAGTCCATAGACTATCGAAGTACCGAAAAGTAGATAAAACATCAGGTGAATATGGTGGAAGTTGCAGTACTCATACATTTAGCGTTTTTATTTTTTCCAATGTAATTCTGGTTGCGTCTGGTTTCTCTTATTATTATTATACTGGACGATTCATCTTTGATTGTTTCCTAAAACTTAGAACTAGATTTTCAAGCAGTACCTCCTTTAATTTTACCATAGGGAAAAATACACCTTTGCTCTGCCTAACCAGGTTTTAGTAATTCATAGTAAATTATTCCCAAAAAATCACTAAATAAAAAATGAATACCTTTTTCAGTCAGTGAAGGCATTGAAAGTCATTGCCTCTTCTCCTTAGATTGGTGTAGAGGCTATTTCTCACCCCCCTTTAGTAACAATCCTTTTAAGAAACTGATCGCTTTTATATCTAGACAGTAAATATACCAGTAAAGCTACCCAAATTTTTGTATATTTTTTTCGTGCCAATTAAAATTATCCTTTAAATATTCAAGGTCTTGTGATAAATCCTTGATTGTTTTACGCGGATCATCCAATAATGAGTTTAACCGATCCGTCACGTCGGCTCAAAAACAACTGAGTCGTCCGAAGGGGGTCTATCAGAGACCCCAACCATTTAAAATCAAGATATTGATAAATTATTCATGCCATTTTTTTTAAATGGATTATTCTAAGGATAAAAATAGTTATTCATGATATGCTTCATAATTTAGTCGATATTTTGGATTTTTAAATAACCGTACCAGATGCAAGCGAGAAAAAATATCGCGCCCGTAGCAACAGAAGTAAATATTGTTGTTTTTTTTATTGCAATTTGCGGACAATAAAGGACAATGATTATTTATAATATTTATTCTTTAGACTTTTTTTTAGACAAATACAGAAAGTTTGTGACATTTATAATTTATATTAAAAGAGTTATTCGTGAAAAATAAAAGATTTGGGGCCACGGCTAGGTTAACGTGTCCTCATCGATGTTAAGTTGGTTATGATGTGTTTTTTACGTTTGTCCTTTTACTTATTTTAACCACTTTTCGAACCATATATATCACTATAGAGGATTCAATATGTCTCCATTAATATTGCAGATGTTAATGGAGAAGTCAAAAATGTCAAAATAGCTTCAAACGATACCAACTGCAAAGTGTTAACTTAACAGCTGCCTATGACAGACTGGTTTCAAAGTATCGTAACAAAAAAATGACATTAATTCTCGCTTAACATAATAATTTTCTCAGGAGATTAATTTAATCTATAAGTTGTTTCTATAATAAAACGCAGGTTTAAAAGTTTATGTATTTATTAATTTAGGTTATTTCGTCTAAAATAGTTTTCGGTGTATTTCAAGCACCAATTTATCTTCGTTGCCTTAATTGATGTATTGACTTTCGTGTGTGTAGTAATGGCGACGTGCTTGTAAAAAAATGAGATGAAATTGAACCTTTTACACTATCCTCTTTGCCAGAACCACTTTCATCAAACTGAAACTGGCGCTCGCGACAAGCACTTCAGCCGGCAGTTACGCGTGAAATTCACAAGATGCCGTATACGATCGAGGATGCTGTATTACTGCATATTCGGTATCAAATTGAAAAAAGAAAAATATACATATTGCAGTATGTACATATAAAGTTGATTTAGTTAACTTGATGTTATATCGCTTTAATTTAAATAAATAATATTCACAAAGCTGAGCTTTTTAGCATATGGACGCGCTTACCATTTGACAAAGCTTTAGCAGTCATCACGATTTGAATTATTTAATCTAATTTGGACATTGGCCAACGCACGTGTGTAGGGAGTACACTTTGTTATGTCATGGCGGCAATCTGGTCGTATACCCTCTCTATTATACTGTGTCACCGACAGTGTGTCAAACGTGTGATAGATTACACATTTACTGGCGAATCCGCGGTCGCGTGATAACACACCCCCAACGTGTCCGAATGTGTCGTGGGCACTTTAGGAAAATTTTTACAGTAAACATAGTGTATTCTATGCGTTATTATCTAAAATATAAATTAATTAATAATAATTTTGCGTAGAAATAAATAGAGCGGAATGGTGTTACGGTAAAATTCCCCATTTCCCAATGAAATCACTCCGTCTTCATTACTTCGAAATAAAAAAAGCGGTAATTTTTCATCGTTGAATCTCTCAACTCTGAGAGTGGTCCTCGTGGTAACGTCCGCTTCGGAAGCTTTTCTTAAACCAACAAGCCGGTTGACCTCAAACCGGTGAAGTTCATTTTTCAATTTTCTCCCGCACCGGGGAAAAACAATAGTCGTTTGAAGTCCCACAGTGCAAACAGAGCCGGAGTTTATTTGAACAGCATTGACGCTTCGGTAATCACGTTATGAAAAAAGCTCCCGCAGGATATGGCTATGATTTTGTATATGTATAGAAATGCATTTTTTGCATCTGCTGCAGTTCACCTGCAGTGGACCAATTAGCCGAGTGGACTATCTATCCCTTCTGGTGTTTCACTTTCGATATAATTCTATTTCATTCGACGTTGTCTGCATGCATATAATAGAGAGCAGCGAATGATCATCGGTTTATGCACAAAAATGTAATTATTATTTTATTTTTTGAATATTATTTCAATGTATTGGAGCATGACTAATCTATGCTGGGGAAAGAAAGCTTCAATACTTTCAGGTTTCGCTATAAACTTTTAAAAAGTTTTAAACATTCAGAGATTTTCATGTGTATATGAAAGCTTTGTACTTGGAATAAAATACATTTATTATTCGAATTTCTACTCACTAACGTCCATTGAGAATGATGGAAAGTTTTCTACTTAGTTAAGATTTTTCATATATTTAATAATCCGATTTTATTTATATGATTCGAATTATATTATTATTATTCTTAGTATTTATTTATAAAGCACGCTTTCACCTTTCAAGGTAGTTCGAGATCAAATCTCTATCTAAGCTTTATTTGTGCTGGAACACAATTTTGTCGGATATTTTGTTCGTTACCTTGTCCGACTATTTCGGTCTGGCACAGGTCCAATCGTCGATGTTATTTGTTGTATTAAAAAAGAATGAAATAGAAAATTTATGGTCAAATCAGGAGTTATTTTCTTGAAGTATAAACATCACGAAAGCTTTCAATAGCGTGAGCCACGGCGAGATTTATGCTCCGAGAAATATTTCCAAGAAATAGGACAGACAACAACGTTAAAATAAAAAAAGTCGCATTTTTTTCGCAGGCGAAAAAAGTTTAAATTGATATACGATATTTTTGCTTCAACTCGTCAAACCAATATATTTTTTCTGATAAAAAAAATCGTTGTACGATTAAATGGAAATATCTCAATGGGATATTATTGCAATAACTATAGTTTTGCGCTGTACACGTTACGTGATATATTATGGCTTTTATTTCGATTAAATTATCTTTAAAGTTCGTTTTATTATTAAGCGATGGAATAGCTACATGTCACGTAATAAGTATCAATTAGGCATTATTATATTTTTATTTAAAAAAATACTTTGTATAGCATATGGGATATTTAATCATAGATGTAATACTTAATTTTTAGTAAAGAAATCACAACATTAATGATGAGGATAAAGATAAATAGAATAGGATTATATTCGTAAGTTTATTTATTTTTTATTTTAAATACTGAATTGTAATTTACTTCCTTGTCATATTTTTTTAACGTTGTTGTTAATCTTTTAAACTACTTTTTTAAGAGCTGACTGGTTTTGAATCAATGTAACTATTTAGGTAAATTTGCATTTCGTCCACGTCATAAAATGGTTTATTCTCGAGGCTATAATTTTCATCCGAGGAGATAGTAATACAATTGAGCAATGTCTGGTGATTCAGAAGGGTGTGGTAAAAGCTCATAATTTAGCTCATGAATTTATTACAAAATATTCTTGTCAGTTACTAGTAATTTTTGTAAAACATATACATTCTATTTACTTTTTCTATGCGTTTTATTATTAATTTTCTTGTATTGTAGGTCGTTGAAAGTCTCTCTGATAATTCTTCGATTTGCATAAATGAGTCTTTCTTGTTTTCGGAGCATCTTGTAAATCTCTATTGCTGATTTTCGATCCTAAAATTTACATCTATTAACTATGAGAACTTGACCATTAATCTCTATAATGGTTTTAGTAGCCTTGCTGGCATTGAAACCCTGATCCCAAAAGAGCAGCATGCAATGTCTGACGTGAGCTTTGTCCGCTGTAAGCCTTGACATTTTACCCTTAGCCATAAAATAAATTTATTATACTAAAAGTTAATTAATATAACTACGAATTTTTTTATAAATATTCTTACTCTGCTGTTACACAAATTATTTTATTTCATATCAATTAAATGGTTTTTATAATGAAACACCGAATAGACGTCGACAAATTATTGATTTATGTTTACGGGTAGTTTGACGAGTTCTCACGCTGCTTAATCTCATCATCGTATTATTCTATCATTTGCGTCGTAACCAATTTTGTTTCCGTCCGACGTCTTCAATTAAAGGGCATCGCGACGCCTTAATAAACGAGGTCCCATCCATGCGTGAGCTATAAATAGCGGCGAAATTTTAAGGCGCTCCATCACTCGCAACTTTTCCTAAACGCGATCGGACCCCGGGGACCTCCGTCAGACCCCCGTGGCCCCGGAATAGATCGCCTTCGTCCCGGGATCCTGAGACGGGACAAACAATTTTTTTGACGACTCGAAAATATGCGAACGGGAATTTCCCGTCGGGGTAATTTCGCTCGGACACGTGGATTGTTTTAGCAAAACGGCAATTCAGTTAGCGTTCCAATTACACGCCGTTTTTCTATATATTTTTTTTATTATCCGGTACCTTCTTCATAGCGAACCTGTAATTGGATCGCTTTGTTCGATGTCGGTCTCACGAGCAGAACCATTTCGATTACTGGGACCGAATTCGTTAGTGGAAATGCAAATTTTCAAGTCGCCTCTAATTATAATTGCCGAATGACAAAATTTAATTGGGAGCCGTGCATAAATAGCCAGAATTAAAAAAAATCTAGAACCAACTACGTTTATTAGCGATAGTAATTTCTTTTTTTTATACAGCTTTATTTTGGCCCCACTGTGCAATATTAGAGCTCTTAAGCGTTACGTTGATATAATCGTAGCTACTTTATGGATTGAGAGTAAGATAATTTAGGGCTTTTAAATTTTAAAAAAAGATATAAAATCTCTAAGATAGTATATCATTAAAACATATATTTTTATGCTAAAATTTACGGAAAATTCGATATTTTCTTTAACAAACTTGGAGTCGAGGGTATGTCCGTTTGTTAACACCAAATAAAAATATTAAAAAAAAATATTTATCATTCTTCAATCACAGATATTTTAGTTTACTAACTTACCTTAATTTAGCTAAACTTTTCATCTTAAATTTTCATAGGAAATCGAAAATTTTGTCTAGCGCTTCCTTTTGGATCGCCATTTTCTATGAAACGGTAAATTTCCTTGGTCATATTGCATATTTCGTAAATATGTAATACATTGCCGTGCAAAATAAATATAATGACCAATAGTTGACAATTGAAATATAACACGACCGTGTAAAAATATAATAAGATCATTTAAAATATTTTAATAGAAAAATGTTTGATGTATTGATTTATAAAATACAATTTTGTATAATTGCCTAGTCTACAGGGGGGGGGGGTTTCTATAGCATGATCCTTATCTCGACGCTATAGGAGGGTTGACTGTATTAATATTATTTTTTTATTATTTTTTTTAATTTAAACTTCAACCAGTGTTACGGTTTGCAGATAACATGCATATTATTTCAATAATGTGAGTTAACCGCGACTGAGATGAGTTAGTAGTCGGATAGGTGTCCACCGAAAACTATGAATTCAGGGAGTTCTTTATAACACTATCCATCAATATCCTTCGTTGAATAAATGATTATAAAACAAATAATATAAATTTAAATCCATTTGAAATAATATTAAAATAAACCAGTGTCGTGGTTTGACACTGGGGGGAATATTAGCGTGAGAAACTCATTCCCCTTGGATAATAATCGGTAATTTCACTAAGTGCGACCCATGGCAGGATTAGTATTCCAATCGTGAGATACATATTTAAAAAAACTTACTTTTTTGAAAATATAATGAAAGAGATAACACTCGATGAAGGAAAAAAAATAATCTCAATTACCTGAATTCTAAGAAACTGACCAAATTCATTCCATTCGTTAAAAAGACAATTCTTAATTAATAAAAATTTGTACATCGTATCCTTCCTAGAAACTTTTAAAAATATAATACATATATGCAACAAATTGCTGATTTTATAATGACCGCGGAACCAGGATTCTTTCGATTTTTTTTCATGAATTTGGTTTGGACATTCTAAAAATCTACGTATTTATCAATACGACTAAAAAATAATTATTTTTTTTTTACCGAAAATTGATTACCTCTCTTGATAAATGTTAAAATTATTTTTACCAATGTTTTCGTAAAAATCGGGAATATTATACGATATATTCAATATGTCAGTCATCATCTTACAATGAAAAAATGAAAATAATCTGATGCGCGGGTAGATTTTTTTCTTAGAATATTTGCCTTGTATTTATCACGCGTAAACGCGTGCACGGACTGAACCCCGGAATTCGCTAGCCCGCGAAAACGCGTGCACGGACTGTAAAGTGTTAAAAATCTTTATCGTATCTTTATTTGTGTAAATAACACTTTGGAATCTTTCGAATATGCCACCCGTCCATCGAAGTCAAATAAATAAATAATAAACATTTCTTATTATTGTTATGTTTCTTATATTTCTTTTAAGGTTTTTATGAAAGCATTCAGCTTCACATAGCATGCTATTTAAATTCTTTCCATTTAAATAATTTTGTAAAAAAAAAAAATTAATTCCCGTAATATGAAGACGGGATTGAGGTTGAATATCATCTATTGGGATATATTAGTCTTTCTTTTAGTGTTAAAGTTAATTTAAAGATAGCCTATATTTATGATATATTTTAAAGGATCCATTTATTTATCCTTTGCTATTATTTGATGTAAAAATGGTTTTTGCTTATGTCTGAAATTTAGTCGTACGGCATTGATACGTCGCATTGTACTTGGAGAATTACAGATGTCTCATCACTGTCAATTAATTGATGATTCAATGTGATATCTATGGTGCTATGGAGGAGGTTAATTACAACATTGTCTCCTTCATAGCACTATAACCATCGTTGATTATTTATGAACATCAATAACATACTTGCCAGATATGGTGAAATTATTTTTTCATCTTATTACATCTATATTTGTCCATCTGTAATTATAATTGCAAAGTGGTAGTAGTTTATCTATGCCGTATAAATTCTTAAAAGTCATCGGTATTGCGGTACAGTATTTCACGATTTATTTTTATCCTATTTCTTACACATGTTCCGTTCAGAATGTTTTATTTAATGGGTCGACATATATATTTTTTGCGCCATCGATAATCTGCACAAATAAATGGAATCGTGTGTATTTCATGCCCTATTTGATCTCGAATTGGATCTTTTTTTTCATAGAGCAATCCCATCACAAAAGAAAACCTTTGTGGGAAAATTGAAAAACGCACACGACGACCTGCGAGGTTTATGGCCTTTGAAAAAACGCACGATCTTTGTACGGGCGGCAGATTTACATCCAACGTTGTTCCCGCACACATCCAACATCCCATTCATGCGAATTGTAAATCAACGTTTATGAGCCGAGTATTCGTGTATTAGCATATCCATCTTTTAGACATGTTTAAAAGGAACATTTATATGAACAGCGTATGCACGATTGTGTATTGTTTCGTATCAAAGAGCTTTTACCTTGAAAAGTTAAAGATTGTATCTGAATTATTAAGTATATCCAACAATGGCTATGATTTTTCAACATTTTCATGAGTAATTTTAAAATGAAATGTAATTTATGGTATAAAAATATTTTTAATATATTATTATTTATATTTCCTGTATCCTTTACAATACAATTTAGCAAATTTTATCTTTTAAATTAGGTATATCAAAACTTTACTTATGATTTATTAATCATTGAGCTTGTTTGAGAAAAATATATATATGTATATATGTTATGTTATATTTAGAAGCCGATATGGCATTGGTAAACAATTATAATTTGCTCCCTGTTTCATGTTGATCTTAGGTAGATTCCATCGACCAGGGAGCCAAACTATTATACAAACAAATACGTAGAGTTTTGATGTACTTCAATTCGAATAAATCTCCTCTCGAATTGAATCGTAAAAGTTAGTAGATGTTATGGCATTGGTATTAGATTTTAGATCTTATGTAAAATACGATATTTTCTACACAAAAATAAATTAAATTATATATTGTAAGCTACGGACGTATATACTTATAAAGTAACACATAGTTTGCTGAAACATTTTATATAAATTTAATTATCGTAAATCTCATCAAAGTTTGAAATTACTATTCATGTTAGTTGGATTTAATTTGAATAGCAACAACTCGAAATGGACTCGAGCCAAACTTGTGACATTGTAATCGACGCGTAATTGTTTGAATAGTTTTAATGGATTCTCTTATATAATATATATTTCATAAAAAAAAAATC
The DNA here is from genome assembly GCA_022495035.1 of Philopotamus ludificatus. Lineage (NCBI taxonomy): Eukaryota > Metazoa > Arthropoda > Insecta > Trichoptera > Philopotamidae > Philopotamus > Philopotamus ludificatus. The sequence goes on from JAGXCT010034403.1 coordinate 29,776, forward strand.
GAGAGTATTTTTTTGGTTGGATCGAGTTTTTACGCGGCCTTTAGATAATTTAATCGTCGGAATCGGATACCGATTTAGATGGGGACGTGTCTTCGCCGCGCTTTATCATCGGGCTCTTAGCGAAGATTTATGGGCGATAAATAAAATAATAAGATCAGCGAGGTCTGCCGTAGAGAGTGAGTGAGTGAAACGGGTTAAGTGTTCGCCTACAACTTTCGCCTCGGCGACACTTCTAAGGGCGAGGGGCGACCCCGGCGATACTTGCGGTATCGGCCGCTATGCGTTCGCAGAGGAAGGTCACATCATTTGTTATCATAAGCCCTAGCGAGGGTCTAGGACACGCAATTTTGAGCATCCTTATCTCCTTCATATTGACCAATAAAAGAATATATGTGTACATGAATGTGCCACGGATAAAAGGTTAATGCAGGCCCGCAGGCATAAATTTCTTGTGGGCCATTTCATTTTATTTTTGGTCACTTTATGTGCTACGTGCAGTCAATCTTAAAAAAATGAAAAAGTTAATATCCTGGTAAAATTAAATTAAATAAAAAAACACAGAATTGAATCATTGTGATTTAGCGGATTGTCAAACGTGAGGTTTTCTCTTTCAAATTGTACCAATCTATCCAAAGACATTTCAATCCATTGTAGTTTATGGAAACTATTTGTATTCGCGTAAGACAACTGGATGGAATCCAATTTGTCTTTGAGAGATAAAGTTGACCAAAACCAATTTTTATCAATCGAATTTTTGACCCAACTGCAGTTGAAATTTAAATTTTATTTATTTAAAAAAAACCATCGTTATTGAAATCAGCGTAAATTGAGACTTTCTTTTTACTATGTTAATAACCGATCCGTCACGGCGGATCGAAAACAATTGCCTCGTCCGAATGGGGTCTATTTATAATGGAAACTTTTTTTAAAATGGACTACTCTAGGAATAAAAATAATTATTCATGATATGCTTTATAATTTGGTATATTTTTGGATTTAGAACGCCAAATTTTCGTGGCACTTATCAGTATACGCTTCACTCGCACTTGGCACATCGTACCGAATGCGAGCGAGAAAAAACATCGCGACCGTAGCTTCAGAAGCGAATATTGTTGTCTTTATTTGGGACAATACAGATCAATGATTATTTATAATATTTATTCTTTAGACTTTTTTAGCCAAATACAAAAAGTTTGTGAATTGGTCACAAAATAATTATTAATATTTAGGAGCATTTTTAGATTTGGGTTTATCCTTATAATAATCTATCTAATATATAATCTGATGCGTTTTATTTTTGTTCAAATCCTTGTATATTTCTTGACACTGACCGCAAATAATTTTCTAAATCTCGCTGAAATTTTAGAGCTCGTTCGATATTCGAACCGATAATTAACACCATATTTTCCAACTGTAAAATTTGGAAAAAGTAATTATAGTTTAGTTTATCAGAATCATCTTCAGTATGCGATTTATTGGTTTCAGTTACCATTGTAATTACATCAAGTTCGTCTATTTATTGATCAACGAATCACTCGTCAATATCGGTTAATTACATATTTTCAAATCCTTCGCTTTATGAGGTCGTTAAGTTTAGGGTATTATTATATTTTTTTTACCATGTTGGAACAAAATTGTCACGTATAACTACTTTTAGCTATATTCCATTCCAACAGGCATTTAAAGTTGACGGTTTAATTTCGTTGAATGCATTTTTCAATATCTAATGCTGTAGGTTTTTCCAAAATTGTCTATAAGTAAATCGTTATTATCGACTTATTCATATTTATTTATTTAACTACGATGGATGGATGGCATAACAGAAATATTTCAAAGCGTCGTTTACCCATATAAAGATTTATTAAAGATTCTAACGATGCAAGGGAAATATCTCACCAATATTTCCCCCAGTGTCAAACTACGACACTGGTTAATTTTAATATTATTTCAGTAGAATTGCAAATAATATTATTTATTTATTATTATTTAATCACGAAAGATAGATGACATCAAATTAATTAATTCTAACGGCTAAACTACCTACATACATATTTTTATTACATTGCGGGGGGTAATGGGTCTCTTCCAGTTACATACATACCCCCTGGCCTGTGTCATAAAAAATCCCTGAACTCATAGTTTGCGTCGGATACCTATCCGGGTACTAACTTTGCTCAGACACAGTTAACTTACATTATCAAAATAAATTGCATTTTACCTACAAGCCATAACACTGGTTAATATAATTTGGTATGTTCGCTTATGCAGTATGTCATGGTCGTTTAACTAACCCTTTGATCTAACGATGGAATAAGCGAAGTTGTGTTGGTTCGTGAAAATGAAATTTGCATATTTTGATATTGTAAATTTCGAGGATGACCATGGTGCATTATCCAATAGTAAAAGAATTTTAAACGGTTGTTTTTTTTCTTTAAATAATATTCGACTTATAGGACGTAACGTTACCAATGAGTAAATATAAAAACAAAAAAATATCCCAAATATTTACATACTGTATATTAATTGGAATTGGTTTGAAAGCTCGATTTATTATTAAGGTTTCATTTTAATACTCAGTAGGAAAAAGTAAAGTCACTCACAAGGCTGAATCTTCAATTTTCAATTACATTACATGTTTAAAAAATATTTATTTTTCTTAACCGCGTTTAAATGAAACCGCGAAAATCGAGGTATGGGTGTATAAATATTATGAGTACAGCGTTAATTTAGCGTAGATCCATTGTAATAAATTGTGTATATTTTTTTACTAAATTTCATATTTAATTTGTTATTTGTCTGTAACAGCTAAGTAAACTTGTGATTATCCGGGCTAAATGTGGTTAGAGGCCGCAAGGATAATTGAAAAACACGAATAATCTATACAATTAATTTACATTTCGTTTTGAAATAAAATAACATGTACATTTTGAAAGCAGGATTTTATTTTAACATCTTCATTTATTAGGAAAATCTGTTGTTTTGTTCACAAGAATCTTTTAATGATTTTCTAATACCAGTTTGAAGTACTCAAACTTTTATCAAAGTTATGGTTATGTCGTTTCATTAAAGAACTAATCCCTTATAACAAATGTTGAGTTGAAAAGTGACCGTCGTCTGTTTTTATGCTTTTATGTGCTTTCATTTAGACGCCGCACTACTTTTTACTGCTATGACAATCTCTTTTTTTCTAAAAGTCTCTCACTTCTGAACCCCATTTAGTATTGAACCAATCTTAAAAAGTCGTTCTATACATCCTTACCCCCATTTTGCTGTAATAACCTACAGGAAAAAACATTTTAGTAACTTTTTAATCACTAAATCAAAGGATCATCTTTAATATATAAATAATTATATTATTATCAAAAGTTCTTCGAAAAAAACAGTTATTTTGTATAGAGAATGATAAAATTCTTTTAAGACTTTTTCATAAAAATTATCTGAGATAAGTACAAAGAATTATAAGAATTTTAAGAAATATAAGAATTTTCCTCGACTAGGGGCGTGTTTTTTTATATGAGAGATGTAAACTCATGCTCACTTGATCCTCATAAAATAATACAATAGATCGAGTTGATGTCACTTTGGCCACTAGACTTGAAACACAATCAATGCGTAAACTCACAATAAAGATTATCCATTCAAAACCCTTTCAAATAGTTTTTTTTATTATTTGTGTAAAAAATAAATCAGCAATGTTTATAATAAAAACTAAACCAAGAAGTCGAATGGCTGTTAACACAACGCTTTGTCTCCCAGTTTCTGACTGTGATACATTCTTTAGATGTGTGCGTCTTTAGATGCGATAATATTTTCTAAAAACGAATTGATATGCATGGATAATCCGCATTCGGATGATCGAGAGTTTACTGTAATTTGAAATGAAGAAACTGATGTAATGCAACATGCGACAGCCGAAGAGATGTCTGCTGTCTCCGGCAGAACTCGTTTTCATGTCTTCTGCAGTATACTAAAACGAATTTCAAATATATTACAGTCGTATTATATCACGTTGATTTTTCATATTAAATTTATATTCGTCGAATAGTTAATTATGAACACGGCGTATTTGCTATTCAAAATTAAAATAATATTTGTCGATAAAATCCGGTAATAAATTTAATAATTAATATGATTCCAATTTTAATTGAATTCGGCAGCGGATTTCATTGTAAAATATTTTTGTTATGCGAATTTCGACGTCAAAATATGCGCATAATGATATATTGCAACATATTTCCGTTGGTATGCAAACACATAATTTTAAATTATCGGTCAATTATAGTTTTGTGCTCGTCGACCATATTCAATTTATATTATTGTTGGGTTAATTGGGAAAGCTCGTGTTTATGCCATCGTAGATTGGGCTGCGAACGAGCCGATTCCATTGTCAACAAATAAACAGTGGTTCTTACAAAAATTGAAGAAGTTTAAATGGGAAGTTTTGCCGCAGACTTGTTATTCCTCGGAGATTGCTTCATCAGACTGTCGTTTATTTCGTGCGGGCCTAAATTAAGTCGACGTGGAAAATTGCAAAAATAGACGAAAATACCGAATTTCGTTCCTAGGCTTTGGGTCCTGTTTCATTTTCATCGATAAAACACCCCAGAGCTTCGAAGACTTCTCCAGTATACGGAAATAAAATATCTCTCATTATATATGTAATAAATAATTATTTATACATTATTTTTGCATGTAATAATTATTTATTATGTAACTCAATTTGTAATGAGCACAACACGTACACGAGTCGCCTGAAACCTGAACAATTCGTGCATTTTGGTAATGCAATTTGCACGTGACTCGTTGAATGGCATTGTTTATTCCAATGAAAATATGGTGATTCAATTTGCTGTCGACAATGGTCATGTATGTTAATTATTTTCAACTGTCCTCTGCGATGGTTGATTTTTTTAAATTAAAAATCAATATACGTACTAATTTTTGTTGTGATATACCATTTAAAAAAAAATAAAAACTATACTATAGCTCGTCGAACGAAAATAAAATTGATAATTGCTGCCTCTATCCTTGAATGAAGATATTAAATGCCATTATTTGCCTTATAACACTAATGGACACAGGCAATAAAGCAGCAAAGAATGATAAAAGGATTCTTCGTCGGTCCTATTTCTTGTATCTTTTTTATTATGCCACGAATAAATGTTGTACAATGTAACGAATGGACGAAATAATTGCGGCTAGAGTTTAACAGTGGTCGGTTTTATTTTTCTCAATAAAATTTTGGCCATAATGCAATTTTTACGCGTCCAGCCCATCGCAATCTATAAGAGGACAGTTTATTTATTTACCGCGCGACCTTTCGCCGAATAAATATTTCATTTCAATACACTGTGAAGCGTTTATAAATGTTTGATTTAGACTGTGATGCTGCCGAGGTTATTTATCTTTCATTTATATTTATCTTCGGTAACATGACATACTTGGGGTCTGCGAAAACTGAAACCAATTTGCATATTTCAGCCGAGAGCAAGAGCCATGCTCTGTCACTTGGCGATGCTATTTATAGGTGGTTTAAAAAATACTCTTTTTCAACTAATTGCTTCCTTGTCCGTTTGAATGTCCTTGCCGGATGCATGTCCGCTGACATTTGCGACACGGTTTCGAAGTGCTTTCCAATGTAAATCGGTGAAGTATTTAATTCGATACCACGTGTGCATTTTGAGTAACTATACGTAATCGAAATTTAATTAATTAGATCTGTAATATCGTAAATGCTTAGAAATTTGCGTATGTTATACTGTTTTGTTTGTTTATATAGTTCTTTAGCATGATGCTAAAGCTGGAATGATCTCTCTCTAACATTCCGCAAACTTTAGCGCACACGGCTTTCACATAGTTTGCAAGCATTGTATCACTAGCAATACGTTGGCATGTTTTCTGTCGATGAAAATAATGTAACGTATTATTTTTATTTTATTAAAATGATTGATTTATCTTTTATATAACTCAAGAGTTTCATAAAATTTTGATATAGGGGAAACCGGAAAGAAAACGTGCATTTTATAAACAGTTTATAAAATGTACAGTAGATTCCGCTGAGTTGGGATTAAAATTGGGGCCGAATAAGAGAAATAGAGGGTAAAATTGTGTAAAATATTTTTAATATGCATTTCTAAACTTATGAAATTATTTAAAAAAATCTTGAACAAGCAGTTATATGAACTACAACCCAAAAAATAAACATAATGACAATCTAGCGTAGCTAGAATTTTTTAGCCCTGATGCAAAAGGAACCTAAAGCCTCTCTTCTCGATTATTTTTTAGTTTAAAATTTAAAAATATAAAAACTTTAGCAGGTAGATTTTATTTTGTGATATCTAATAGTTTTTAATTTGCTTATATTTATTTTAATAATTATTAAACAAATAAATCCAATTTAGTTTATTTTTTACAATCTAATATTCTAGCCCACTATAAAATCAAACGGTTGTGCATCCATGAAATAAATCAGTAATTTCTCATCTCTTTATTTAAAAAGACAGAAAGACAAATTAAACCCCCTCATTTGTATTGTTTTTCTCTTTCTTATTTTTTATTGGCTTATCTCGACGATACAGTTTTTTTTGTTTTTGAAAAATTTAGGGCCCCAATAGCATGCATCGTTTTGCTTTAAGGTAGCTACGGGTCCGTTCTTCGCCCTGGAATCTTTATTTCGTTGAAAAAACGTGTGAAGAATTTTTTCGGTTCGTAATATTGCAAAAATGTAGATCGAAGCGAAATCGCAAGTTTAGTCAAGTCATACAGAATGATGTTCGAAATTCTGAAATACGTTGAATAAACTACGCTGATGAAAAAGACGAAGCACGAAATTTTATATTTTTTTGTTTATTGCATCATAGCTCCGTCACAGTGAGATTTCAGGATATCTCTTCAGCCAACATTCAGACGATAATTCACGATCTATCTGTAAATAAAAATCTCTACCCCGGATTCTCAATTTTGTTAAATAAACGTGTGAAGTACATAAATAATATTTTTTTATGAAGTCAATTAATTATTTAAAATATATCTGGTATTTGGGATTGATCGACTTAACTTTTAGAGTTTGCAAGTCTCCTGTGACTTGACACTGTTTTTTTCCGCAACTCGCATGTCTAGCTTGATATTGAGATTTTTATTATACTTGTTATTGGTACATTTATTTGTCATCTAAAATAAAAAAAAGCCTTTTCGGAGACAAATACACGGTCCCATCGCGCAGATTGAGTAGCTTAGGACGAATGATGGACATAAATATTTATTTTATCAATATAACTGATTCCAGCTTCTTTTTCTAATCTTCAAAGCACTTCTAGTATGAAAAATTTCGAAATTTATTTAAAAAATTCCATCTCAATATTTGTCGGATTTTACTAGGAGCTCGCAGGCAAAATCTGAGATCCCCTGAGCTTTAATTCAGTGTTTTCAAAAGAAAGCGATCTTTTCGTAACGTGTACTCCATTAAACTGTAATTATTTAATTCTTAACCGAAGATCTGACTTTGACTCTGATTTCTATTTGTTTTGATTTCTTTGATTCTGCTTTGATAAAAATAATTTTGTTGATCAATTTAATCAATTTATCATTTAACCTAACCTAACCTAACCTAACCTCGTCTGATTATTATTGTTACAATCCATACGTGACAGCTCGGTTCCCGTAATCGAAGAGCCAAGATAACCTGGAGAACGTCCGTCGAACCTGGAGAAAACCGAGACAGAGGTGCCTCCAGGTGGCAAAGTCCCGCCTCAGGGTTAATATGCCACTTAAATAAATAATAATAATGATGTCCTATATCCCAACGATGAGTCTTCATCTCCTCAATACTAATACAATGTCGCCTTCATTGTAATTTTCATATTCGGGATATGGAAGAAGTCGACACAAGGCCATGTTCGATGAATATGGAGGCTAAGGCATAGTAACGGTGTTATACTTGACCAAAAATTCTTTCCATATTTTTTATTAATTGGATTTATAGTGCCCGCGAAATTCCGATTTTCTTTAGCAAACCTCGAACTCCTAGATTTATTGCTCTACAATATTAAATCTCTTATTTAATTTGAAAAAAAAGAATATCTATAGTTATAACCATAAACATGTGAAAATAATTTACTCTATGGATTAGAATAATTGAAAGCTTATAGTCTATTAACTGTCGATCAATTATGGTTTATACAGGATGGCCCAAAAGTTACAACACCATATTAAAATGGTATAACTTTTTCATTTCTTAATAATTCACTTTTATTCTTTCATAAACAGAAAACACACTACTTGGAAATAATTTTTATTTAGTTTTGAAAATTACATACTTTAAATAACCACCATTAAGCACTTCACTATGACGCACTCTTTCTAAGGCGTGAATCATCACCTGTTGTAATGTTTCTTGGCGTATTCCTTTAATTTCTTCACAGATGTTGGCCTTCAATTGCTGCAATGGTTCGAGGATTGCTATGGTATACTTTATCTTTCAAATATCTCCACAGGAAGAAGTTTGAAGCAGTTAAGTCAGGTGAGCGTGGCGGCCGTAATTTCAGAATTTAGCGAAATTATCCTTCTAAAAATTTGCCTTAAGAGTTTAGTTGTCAGGCGAGCTGTATGGGCAGTAGCACCATACCTCTGTGTGTCGAAGACTACAGGCAGCCTGAAATTCTCCAGCATTTCTCGATACCTTTCGCCAAATGGTTAGTGTGTTTTCTGCCTCATCTTCAAAGAAGTATGGTCCATGAACCCTTCCTGTAGTTACACCACCCCAAACTGTTATTTTTACGAGATTCAGAATACATTGGTAGACTATTCTTGGATTTTCTGTTCCCCTGAATTGCACATTTTTTTTGTTAAAAAAACCGTTTAGGTGAAAGTGGGCCTTGTCGCCCAAAATAAGATTGTGAATGAAATCAGCTTCTTGCCTTGCTAATTCTTGGATCTGGACAGCATACGCTAATTGATTCCGATAATCTGCGGGCAGTTCCTGCACTAGCTGTATCTTATACGGATAGATATGCAGCATCCTTTGAATCCTCTGGAGCGAGGTTCGGGACATCTCCAACTGCTGGGACCGCCTTTCATTTGACATTGAAGGCTCTTCTTCAATGCTTCGGCATACACGCTGAATGTTGTCCTGTGACCTCTCAGCACGTGGTAAATCATGGCACAATTGATCGTTTGTTTATTGTATTTTTAAAACGTTGCTCAGTCATGAATTTATCCATAATTAATTTACAAGGATAACGCTTTAATAACCTGAAATCAAATTTAAAAAAAAAATATTTGTAGAAAGCTAATTGAATTTTAAATGGTGTTGTGACTTTTGGGCCACTCTGTATGATAGAAATGAGCGACATTATAATTTCAATTTCATTACATTAAAACTATTACGTATGTAAATTGCGAGTCGAAATTTGGGCATGCATAGAATTTTATTTATATTTTAACACGGCCCGAATCAGTTTATTAGGGTTCAGGCTTATCCGAAAACAGGGTCACCAGATACCCCAATATCTCTGAACCTTAGTGAAATTCATAGGCAAATATTCGACAAAACTCTCTGGCCTAGAATATTTTTGAAATTCGATTCATAAATTGTAGATAATGCACGAATCCATTATTCACGGCCAGAGCGCGGTTTGTTATCGTAACTATGACGTCATTGTATCGCACGTTTTAGCATACGGATACATATTTAAATTGGCATTTGAACGAGCGATGTGCGGCTGTTTGAACTGCGCTGTTTTGTTCATTTGATGAGAGACCGTCCGAGGACCATTCACCGGGAAAATCCCGCGCTTTTTTAAATGAGCCATTTTTATCTGGCGGGGGTAGGACGGAGCGGGCGAGGCTGAGGCCACAATTGCCACCGGCATACACTTCATTAACTGACGTTAATTAGACGTTAGTTTGCGCAGAATAAAATAAAAATATATTTTTTGAATAAATACCGGAAGTGTAGTGTGCGTGTGACGTCACGCAATTTAATATGTATCAATTCAGCAGAGGAAGTGGAATTATTTGATTGTGACGCCGGGTGAAGTCCCACTCGACTGCGTTCCCGGGGACACGATGATGAGATTCTTTGCGAAGGAAATAATAAAAATATTTTCTCGTTGAAGAATTTCGCAACACAATGGAGATATACATTCGAGGGTATCATCCCGACTCTGATGAGACTCCGTGACTGGTGAGGTAAAAAATGTGAGAATGGTATTCCAGGGCACAATGGAGGTTCGTTAGGGTTTGCCGGGACCCAGCCACGTGAATATCGTCTTATTCTTGCGGGCTTCGTGCCCAGCCAAACCCAACTATAAGTTATGCATGGACCAAATGAATCGAGGGGTATACGCAGTACCTTCGCCCATTGATCGGAATGGAATAATTGATATCAAGATGCATATACGATTTGTATATACAGTGCACTCTCGATTATCCGGGTTAATGCTGGGGAGGATGATCACGGA
>JAGXCT010034404.1:0-15143 GCA_022495035.1 Philopotamus ludificatus
AGATCGATAAAAAGATGCGGGTTTAGGTGTAAGTTTCGCCTGAAAACAGCGGGTGTTTGAGTGTTTAATATGGATTTTGTATGGGTATCTAGTTTTCTATAGGGCAGGTTTCTATAGTGCAGTCCTTACCTCGGCGCTATCGAAGGGTTGATTTTTTCATTTATTTCAGTTATCTGGGACACGATTCCGCTATTTATTATTGATAAATAGTTATTTGAGAGAAATATTCTCATATTTTATTATATTTTCTTATAATTTTAAAAGTTTAATATTTTATCCTAAACATTGCCTAATTGGGACAATTTTTTTAGGCAGGATGTGTCCCAATTAAGCGGAATCCACTGTACGTATTTGTTTATGACAGTAAATTTGCTTAGAAATGCGTATAACGTAAACTCGAACACCTGTACGTGATTCGCGTATATAAAAAACAACGACCGCACTGCTGAAAAAAAACGCTTTCTCCAAATCTCTGGGATTATTCAAAAAAAGAAATGTTAATGTCAGTAGGTGCATCACGTCGCCGAAAGACTCTACTAACGCTCTAAAGTTCCTCGGCCAAGTACGTTTAATGAAAATTCACTATTCCAGCGGAATGGTTATTGTCTTATTTACATTTTTCGTTTACAATTTTGTTTGGCCCTGTGCGAAACTTGGCCGAATGCTAATGCCAGAATATTTATGGTAATGCCATGCCATCTGCCACGTTCCAAATATTAAAATGGGATTCTCTACCTAATGGACAAATTATAAAGTTGAGGTAATGTACGCCATTAGACTCTTCCTGGGCTACTTTTGGCAATTTGCGCAAGAATATCATCAAGTGTATCGCGGGCTTTTCATCGCTCGTGACATCATCGCCACTCCGGTTTCCCGATGGAAAATTGAATTTGGGTCAGACAACGGAAATTATTAATATATACTGTTAGTGTTTTTCCGGCGCACCAAGTGGTTGTTAATGGCGATTCGGTCGCTAAATTTAGCTCTTGTTCGGTTAGAAGATGGCCATTTGGAAATCTTGCTCGTAAAGACGTGCAAGATTGGTACTGTATTGAACCAGCTGTCGAATTCAAACTGCGTCGTTTTGTTCAATGGATATTTTTGGCCATGAATAGATATTGGGTATATATATATTTTTTAGTATAGTGTAATAGTTGATTTTTTCAAATAAGATCGAGTAAGACCTTGTCTTCGATGAATGTATTCGTATACTTTTTTTGGCAAGTCGAAACGTTTAAGGAATTGTCCTGAATACCATAAAAATATTACTCGTAATTCGAAACACATATCAGTCCCTTGAGTTACATTTTTACTCGCATTTCTGTCCAACGACCTGAGAAAAAATCGAAACAAATAATATTTTCGTCGTGTGGGAATTTCTGGTAAAGCAAAACTGTACGTGGTTAAGATAATCGAATCTTATACATCTGGCGTTCAGTGCCTTTTGACCCCCCCAACCCTACAATTTCGGCTGATGATTATTTTTTTCTTTCATATCTGCCGAATATTAAGCATTTACATCGTTGATCGATGTCGATTACGTACTCGGAGGATTTTTTTTAATAAGCCTCAATAATGGCATCAGTGCAAACAACGTTAAGCTGGGAAGATGGCCCTTTTTCGGGTCATTTATATGAAGTAGGTCCCTAAAGCAACGTTGGAAAAAATAATATCGCATCCTAAATTCTTCTCTGTGTAATTTTGAAAATAGAGTTGAGATAAAACAAGCTTTTTACAATTAAAAAAATGCGCATAAAAAATAAATATCTTTCATTTACCGTAAAAAATATATTTTTTGTAATTTTTTATGATAAAAGCCTTGCTCAAAGGTTTTAAAAATCGGGCAAACAATGACATTTTAAAAATTTCAAGGTTTAAATATAAATGCTAAACAACGATATTTCGTTCTCAGTTGTTCTTATTATAATCACGGCTTCGAACTGTTATTTTTTCGTTCCGGTTTCTTTTCAGGTTCTCGGTTCAGCTCCGACTATTTTTTTTGTATTAAAAATATATCCATAATTTTGAATTTTTTATACTTTTTTGGTTATAAATAAGCATAAATTGATACAATCAAATAATTTATAATTAATTAACTAAACCGAAATCAATCGATATATTTTTCGGTTCAGCTCAGGTTTTCGTTCTGACCAAAATAACGATTTCTTCGGTTCAGTTCCGGTCCGAAGGCCTGCTATTGATGTTATACATACCAGAATTTTCTTAATTAAATAATATTTAAGTGCGCTTTTTTTCTAATTATAACTTCTAAGTACTATTTTTGTAACAGTTTCGAAAAATACAAAAATAACAAAGATATCTGATCCAATTAAACAAGACGAGTGTTTTTTTTATACATTATAGATTTTTATAAATTTTATTATAAACAGAACATTTATTATTATTTTAGAAAAAAATTCAAAAAATAATTTGGCAATAATTATAATAATTAAAACATTTTTCAAGAATTTAATTTTTTTCTATAAAATTCAAATTCTTAATTATAACCCAGGATAACCAGGTTCGGTTTTCGTTTCGGTTCAATTAATAAAATATATATTTTTATATTTAGCGGTTCCGTTTTTTGTTCCAAAAAAATAACATTTTTTCTGGTTTTCGGTTCAGCTCCTAGTGATAACTTTTTATTTGTAATCAAAATTTATTTTCTATCATTATTTAGAATACTTTATATATTCTTTTGTAATAAGCATACTACATAATTTTAAACAAAATAACTAATTTAACGAACCAAAATAAACCGATATTTTTTTCGGTTTATATACAAAAATAGCAGAGGGAAAACGAGATTATGAAATAATACTATCCTATTTTTTTAAACAATATTTTATTATACTGGTTAAAATATTTTTTGGTATAAAATGAGCTTATTTTCCAGCTTTTCTAAATGGCCAGAAATTCAATACATTTGCGACTCTCTATACACCAACGACTTGAGAGTAATGTATATCATTTGTCTATTGTGACATTTTCTTTAAAGGCAAGCGAGTACACACTTGAATATTCCGGGGTCACGATGCAAATGGAAAAATTTCCCGAATCCAAATAATATTAAACGATATCAAAAGGGACCAATTACAGATTTCCGGAAGATCATTCACATATTTCAAATTTTATTACGGCCATATTTCGTACCCCCCGATCTCGTTACGCCATCAATTCGAAGATAATGGAAAATTCGACATGACGAACGATCGCTATTCGAAAAACAGAATTTTTCTCCGGTAGCAGGTGACACATAAAATTAACGACGGCAATCTTCGAAGCGACATGATATTGTCCAGACATCGTGGACAGTGCGATTTTATCTTCCAGAATATTTACTGCATCACGTCCGAAATATTTTGCATCAAAGGCAGGTGACACGACAAGGATGAAGGAATCTGTTTACATCCGCCACTGTATCCAGCCGACATCAGAAATACTCGGACGGATGACCCTCTTCAGAAGTTCAAGTCGACTAATAAATTAGCCGCTTATTTGAAAGAGTTGAATGTACTCTGCGGTCATAGCTTACGTATTATGAATAATTTTATTTATCTCATATTAATTTTGTTGTTTTATTGTTTCAGATACGGCAGAATTACAGCAACAAAGGTCAGTATTATTTATTTAATAATTATGCAAGTTATTAATATGTGCGTCATATTAGTAAAAATAAATGAGTTTCGGCGATCAAACGGACTCATCTTATTTATAGACCCCATGTATCGAAATAAATAACTCTAGATATAGATGGAGTGATACATATCTCTATTCGTAATAACAGACAGAGAAATGTGTATCACGAGGTTGGCAATAAATCACAGCGGGAGATGAGGGGGGAGGGCCACTGTTGCAAATTTCTATTCGGATCCTGTCGATCTCAGCATAAACAAGAGGGATCCATACATCACGTGGTATTTGAGATTTTTATCCATTTAAATATATGGAATACGCGTGTCCTTTTTTTCAGATCATACGAACATCTGCGGATGTGATATATTGTACGACTTTTTTGGCGTTACTGTGCTACCGAAACTCTTTGTTCTATCATATGTAATGTATATTTATCTCGGTTACGGCCCGACATTTTCATATAATTTATCGCAGTTTTTTATTTGTAAAATACGATGCGGATGATGTTTGATTGAACGAAATCACTTTATCCGTAAAATTAGCTATGTATTAGGGGAGTGATTCACAAATGAGGGGTGATATTTAATATTTGATTCCATGCTTTAATCCCTCCGATAATTCATAAATATTATATTTGAAAATCCTCGCGACCCTCACGTTCATATAACATAATTGCAGCGCGTGGACAAAAGTGGACACTCACAGAGAGAGAAAGAGATGGGTATTCAGGACACAGTATGCGACCTCCCTTTGGTCCTCGCTGATACAGATGATTTGTATGAAAATGGAGCTCTTACTGTGGATTTATGGACACCATATCGGGACTAAAACCGCGACCTCTATGTATCTCGCTCCCTCCCTTTCTATCCCCCATGTACCAGCTACCCTCGCATTATCGCAAGCTACCCGCGCCTATTAATCAGCTTCCGTTCTCACGGTGGGCCATAGGGACCATATGCGGAGTTACCCGCCCCATTTACCATCACCTGTTCCACTGAAAAAATGTCCTTTGAACTCCTGTTTCGATGTAATCAGCAAGAATGCTTCGATTCTACTGTGGGAACACGGGGGTGGACGAGCCGCATCCTCCTCCTACATGCATTATGGTGATAGCGCAAATCGTGGGATAATTTGCACAATGCTTGTTATGTATTATACGTATAAAAATCTAAATTAATACCATGCGTGGTATTTATTCCGCTTTGTATCATTATTTTATCATTCTTTCTTTTTTTTGCTGTCTGCAAGAAAGCATGAAGAATTAATTAAATCTCAACCATCTATCATTTATCAAGCCCATATATATATACTCCATGCATATAACAATACTGCTTATTATTGATACAAATATAATATTAACCTTTCGAGCAGGTCGCAGGTAGATCGTGTTATCGTGGATTTAGAACCTACGCAAAGTTGAGGAATTCGTTTTTCGCTTTTTAGCTTTGTTTACGTTTCATTCAATATGGATACATATTTGACTTAGACTTTACATTTATTACACACATATTAGAAAGGGAATTTTAATGGAATTTGAGTATCGAACTAAACTTTAAATATAACAGCATTTTACATATGTATGTATTAAATCCATTGGAATAAATGATTAAGATCTCTGATTGATAGGAAATTTGTATTCGCAATAAAAAGCAACAGTCAAAATAAATAACAAAACATCCGAAGGTATCGATATATAACGTGGTGTAAGACAATGTTTTTAATGGATCATTCTAAGATACCAAAAAAGTGAAGATAACTTGCGTTATGTGGACGACACTGTGCTGATAACAGATTATCGAAAAACCTCCGAACAATATGGTTTAAAATTAAATCTTATAAAAAATGAAATTTATGAGTTTTTGTAAAAACTTGTCATATAGATGAAGTAGGAACACTTTCGAAATTGCTATTTGAGCAGGTGACAGAGGTGGAATGTTGAATCGAGAAGGCCAGGACAATATTTATCCGGATAAAAAAAATCTTTGCGTACACGATTTGAGTCGAACTCTGAAAATGAGATCGGTGAGATGCGTTCTTCGTCATTTCGTACGATTTAGAGGCGTGGACCCTTAATAATTTACAAACCTAGCCGATGGGATCTATTGAAGACCTCAAGTTTTTGATTTTTCTGGAATAACTTTTTTAATATAAATCCTACATGTCGCAAACTCTTTGTATTTCTCTAAAAAAGTCTCGAAAATAAAATATTATTAATAATCATTGTCCTTTTTTGTGTGCAATTGCGAAAAAAAACAATATTCGCTGCCATTGCAGCGCGCGATCTTTTTTCTCGCTCGCATGCGGTACGATGCGCCGAGTGCGATGAAACGTACGAGTTACATGTGCTGCGAGAGCTCAGCTTCTACTGCGAGATATCCCTGAGTGCATGTGTCTTTTACGTTATTTAGATTGGTTAAAAAATTATGAAGCTTATCATGAATTACTGTTTCTATTCTTAGAATAATCCATTTTTAAAAGATTGACAAGATATTGATGAAGAATTCATGAAATGAATGACATGCAATGTTTAGGGTCTCTGAGAGAGACCCCCTTCGGACGACGTGGTTGTTTTCAATAGTTGAAAATGTAATCTAATCAATAACATTTGTTTAACAATAATAATATATCTGGTATTATTATTGGTATTATCGAACAGTTCTAACTTCTCACAGACTGTATCAAGCCACCTCTTTTTGGTTTGCAAAACCCTCTTTCTCTCGGATCCTGATAAATTTATATTGTATTTTGTTCATCTTGGTGATTCCTTCCATCCATCTGAGCTTGTGCATCTTTGCACTTCCATAATACCGGACAAACGATCCTCATATTAAACCTATCGCTCACACGAAACTCGGCCCACTTGATGTCACTATGTCCATGTTGCTCTATCCGCCTTTTTTCACGTTCTTGATTCCCCTGTTGTTCAGATGGAATTCCAGATACAGTAATAACCCTGATAGCGCGAAAGTTGGCACCGCGTTATCGGGATAATGAAGCACATACAAAATTTAGGGTTTGGGAGATTTTGCAAAAAAATACAAATCTGCCAAAACTAAGAACAATGTAAAAAAATATGAATCTTAGATGAATGAAATATTCGGTGAATGGGGAGAAATGTGCCGAGCACTCGCACACATGGGAACATAGATATGTGCGAGCGAGATCAACATAGAGCGCACCCAGTCAAATGGCATAGAGCAGAGGTTCCCAATCTTTTTCAGTTTACGGCTCCCTTAAAACGTCAAATTTTTCTGCGGCTTCCTTAATACATGAGATTTTTTTTCAAAATTGTTGACTTTCTTAAGAAAAACGAGTGCAAAAAGATAACCCAAAAATTTTGAGAATTGGGAATTCCTACAAATTTGCCGAATTATTTAATTGAATATTTCGCGGCTCCCTTATAAGGGCACCGCGGCTCACACTTTGGGAAACCCTGGCATAGAGTTTACGGTCGAGCTATGCATGAATAGAAAGCGCTCGCGTTATCAGGGTGAATTCCGCGATTTATTCTAAAATTCGCGCTATCGGGGGTATTACTGTATATTAATTTGTTCACATTTTGAAAACGTTTTTTTTACTTCATCTTTCCCATATCATTAAGGCTTTGTTTCTATTTGTTTTTTTTTACTTTTTTCCAATTTGCTGAGCACTATCACACCAAAATACTTTTTTAATAGCCAAAAATAAAGTAAATATCCCATATAATTACTAATGTCAAGAAACGTCAAGCACAAGAGTATTAACAGAACAAAAATAGGCTGTGAATCCGCATATTTTTGTATCAAACCTTGTGTAACTGTTAATATGTAAATAGCTATCCGCGTAGTTACGTCACCATTTCCATTCGGAAAGTTCTCCACTTTGTCCTTCGACCGTTCAGAGGGTCAATGTCCAGGATTACGTAGCACTCGAATGCCATTTAATTTCACCCGCCCCAGTTGTCGGATGTTAACTATCGCCCCCCCATTAGGAGCTCAAGAGTCCTGATGGCTCCGTGACTGAAACAGGTGGCGGTTTATGTCTCTCCACTCTCTGCCTACGGTTTCGGCATGGGGACCCTGATTCTATAGCTGCACACAGGTGCTATACGCATTAGGCAAATCGATAGTGTCAGCGAGAGAGACGAGCAACCTCGTAACTCTTGCGTTGACAACGTCTTATTTTGTCAGATGTGACACTTATCTTTTGTTGTGTTTGCCAACATCCTACGCTAAAAACGTTGAGATAGAAATTACGTGAGGGCGGATATAAGCTGGAATTTGTTTTTTCAGTCTTATGCCTTGATCCGGCTTTGTATTTGTATTTTATTCAAATCCGTGCTTTTAAAATGGCGCACAATGCGTCTTCTAAAATGACATTTTTATTCCATTCTCATAATTAAGTATCCAGTGTAACAAAATTTATTTAAAGTTCATTTAACTTGGGTAATTAATTTTATACGAGACTTCACTTTGAAAATAATGATTATTAAATGGATTTATTGAAGAAGTTGTAAAATACAATGGAAAATTAATTAGCATTTAGTTAAATTTACGTATTAAATCATGAAAATTATTTTAATAAATAAATGTACATGAATTTTTCACGATTTATGGTTGAAATCATTCATCGCAATTATTCATTATTTTGTTAATTTATTTAATTAAACTTTGTACATTGCATGATTGTGTAAATAATATAAATATTATCATAAGTACGTACGTGTCAACTATTATTAATTACATTAAAACTAGTAATTGCAAACGTTTATTTATAATTTTAATAGAATTACATGTGCGTAATTCAGTTGTGCGTTTTAATTAATCATCCACTGTTCAGTCGCTTCGGTGGCAATTAAGATCATTTATCAGTTGGCCATGTATCAGACGCGAATCTCATTATCCTCTTTTGTCGCATCGGTAATGCTCGTTTTGGAATTGATGATCTAAACGTTTAGCGAGCTGATCGCTGAATAAATCGACAACAAAGTTAGCTTTTATTATTTCGCAATCAGAAAGACAAAGGCTCCGGTTATCAATCCACTCTATAATCGGATTTAATCCTTTGGCTTTATGTAATACCCGGCTGTTTGCGAGGCAGACGCCATTATTGATTCAGACCGAGAGATTCCATTTCTTCTCTCCCGGACAAGTGTGTACTTCTTTCAGACGGTTCACAGTCTAGTTTTCGAGTGCTGTCGGCTTTCAGTAATCCAACACTCGTAACTTTCACTATAATAATTAATCCTAGGATGTTTTTCAGATTTTTTTTTCTTATTAAATATATATAATTTTATATAAATATTCAATAAATGTACTTATTATATTTAATACGCAAAAATGTCCGTTTTTTTACATTGTTTTATTTTGTGCGATTGTGAAGAGGGCGTTACGAATGATTGGAATGAAATTACGACTCCTTGAATTTATTAACGTTTTATTGGCCGGAGACTGATTAATCAGTTTTTGGGGCACGATCACTATTGGCCGAAGACTGATTAATCAGTTTTTGGGGCACGATCACTATTGGCCGAAGACTGATTAATCAGTTTTTGGGGCACGATCACTATTGGCCGAAGACTGATTAATCAGTTTTTGGGGCACGATCACTATTGGCCTAAGACTGATTAATCAGCTTTTTGGACTATTTGTCTATTTGAATACATATGCTAATGAAATTTATGGACATTATACTAAGAAACGTATTGCATTTTATGACACAAACTCTTTGACTATATACATTATTTTTTTACAGTGTATAATAAGTTATATCGTTCAATCGTGCCAAATTACATTTCCTACGAATTATTTCAGTTAGAGTGGCTGCCTATTTTAAAAGATAGGACAGATATTTTAAAAGATAGAAGAAAAGGACATATCAACATGGGACATTGGGACTCATGTTAATTATTAATGACAAAATGAACACAAAAAATCAGAGCAGCTATTAATAAAACCGTGCAGTGGTACTGTAAATCTTTTTAATTAAACCCTTTGTACTCGAATGCCGCCTGAGAAGCGGCATCGAAGTTTTCCGTATCGCTCGAATGCCGCCGCTATGACTATAAATCAATTGCGTATTATTTATAAAATTATTATTTTAGGCTTATAATATTCACTATATTTATAAGTCCAAACAAATAATTTATTAAATAACACGTGTTGAGGTATTGAGGACTTAAAAAAGCTTCGAGTGCAAAAGGTTAAAATGTATACGATAGATTATAGATCAGATTAGTAGCTAGGTAGAAAATAAGATAGGGAATAAGTACAGTAAACCCCCCTATAACGTCAAGATAGGTTACACGTTATAGTGGGGACCTTATTCGGGGTTAAGGTTTTTCAATTTAATTTTATGATTTGAAGGAAATCGGTAAATTAAACATTTTCTTTTTTTTTACATTTTTACGTGTTAACCAGCGTAAATGACTCGCGTGATGAGCGATATCCTTTCGTATTTTGGCTGACGTAATCTTCCCGCAACTCATTTACCGCGACATTTTATTAGTTAATTTTATAAAATTATAAAATAATTTTATGAAAACTCTATTTAGCGTTTTAAAAAATTACGTTATAGGGGGGATCGACGTTATAGAAAAAACTGACGCAAACGTTATTGGGGTGAATGTTATAGAAGTGTGCGCTATAGGGGGGTTTACTGTATCTAGCTTTTTTTCCACGATATTCCTTCGTGTTTTAGGGTTATAGGGATTTTAATTTACAGTTTTTTGTTTGGGTATAATAAGGGATATTAGCTTCAAAATATTAACAGCGGGACCGGTATGGGAGATGTGCAACTGTCCTGCTTAGGACTGAAAATATAAAGATTCTACATGGGTCATGTAGAATCACTAAGTTTTAACACGGATAAAGCACAAGAAGAAAAGAGATCCTTATTATGAAACTATACATGAAACTGAAGAACAGTCGATCCATTATTTTATATATCTAAGATGACCTATCAGTCTTTATCTATAAATTACATTGACTCTATTGCGTAGAAGCTTATATTTTTATATTTGTCGTTGATGGTCTTACCAAATCTTCCTCATCGATGGCTTATCTCTAGTGGCGGTTCGTATGTATTCTATTTAGGGGTGCCGTGGAAGATTAAAAAATCAAAATGACTCAGTATGGACGGCGCGGGACTGCCAGAGAAACCCCCCACCCCGCTGTCGCCCCGCATCCATTCCATACACGACGCTGATAGCGCTGACAAACAAACAGCTCTTTTAATATATACCGCGCGACGCAACATTGAATATAAATTTAATTGATATTTGTATATACATACTACATAATTAATAGACATATATATTAATATATAAACATATATTATTCCTTAATTGAGTCGCCTCTGCTTATATCTGAGAGGCCCGACTTCTCGAATTTGTTTTATATTTTTGACACATAACTAAAGAAGCGTCAATTGTATAAATTAGTTTTACTCAAATTGCATTGCATATGATTGATACCTTACGCTGACCACAACATACTTCCGCGGCAGATTAATTTCACGCACCTAGCAAAAATAATCATTATATTTCGATGTTTTTTTTTTTACGTTATTCATATCGTCGACATGATGACGAATTAAAAATAAGTAATCATGTTTTTCTATATCATTGCTGACTAAGAATGTATTGCGATTTACATAACATGGGCAAAAACTCATTAGGCTTGCTACGCACTGTATCGGCCCCAATAAATAAATTCAGCATTATTTTAGCTAAAGATTCATTGTTTAATATCTCGTTCTTTGGCTCATGTTAAACGTGTGATATGAATTATAAAAGTGGTGTAAAATCCGCCACTCATCTAGCATCAAAAGCTCATCGAGGGTTTTGCAAGATATGTAAGGTTCTAAGTATGCATTAGTTTCATTGGATGAGAATCAATATCTTATATCGTATATATGTCATTCAGACACATCTGTCAAATCATCCGTCTCCGGATCTACACCTCATCCATATTCGTCTGCTAAGCGTTTCTATCAAAATCGCCAGTTTTGATA
Organism: Philopotamus ludificatus; assembly: GCA_022495035.1. Taxonomy (NCBI): domain Eukaryota; kingdom Metazoa; phylum Arthropoda; class Insecta; order Trichoptera; family Philopotamidae; genus Philopotamus; species Philopotamus ludificatus. The sequence continues at coordinate 11,629 of JAGXCT010034404.1, forward strand.
TTTGCACAGTTACGAGGAAATGATATTTCCCGCGTAATTACACAAATTATGATATTAGCAAAGTTCAAGGGGACTCGACATAACGACCCACACCCAACCACAACACGCGCCCATTACATAGAACAAAAATAAAGAAATGCTATCGGGTGCAGGGTGCGGACTACAATTAAATGGACATTACGGACCATAAACATGTCACGGTAGCTTAGAACAATGGCCGAGCGTGTGGGGTGGGAGTGTGTAATTTGATAAATGCCCTCACTATCATAAAAGTGGATAACGGCATTTTTATTTTAATTCGTGTGTAATCGAAACGCGAGCGATAATTGCTATATCATGCCAGGTTTGCGGGGGTAGCTAAGACACCACCCCCTCGTTTTCCATTACATACCTAAAGCCATTCGAGTTTCCTGGCTAATAGCCTATGGCAAGTTGAAATTAATAATGTTATGATAGTTGTATCAAGTTGCTTATCGATCGAGCGTGGCATAAACATTTGGCTGAGGATTTCAGACGGCGTTTAATGCTAATAACCTGAAACACTTTTAAAACGGATGAAATTGACGAGGGTTCAGGGGTGCTAACGTATCAATCAATCAATCAATCAATTTTTTATGGTTTTCTCGCTAATTACTGCAATTTTCTGGAACTATTACTCGAGTCGCTAATCATTTTGGATCCAGAGGCGTTTATCGCATCGATGCTGGAGTGGTTTTAAGTAAATGGAACTGAGTAGAAATCGCCCTGGAGCAATTTGCATAATTTTCCTTTTCGCAAAGTTGGCCGTCAGATAATTGGTGCGCAAACTATTCCGTCCACAAATTTCCACTCAGGTTCTGGTTAGCACGAGGCATGTTCCGAAACTCTCCAGACTTATCGCAAAGAATTTCTTTGACATTGTGAGTGACGAGTAATGGCATGTCACACAAATTTCAATCCAATTAATTGTAATTATATTATGAATAAATTTATCTAGGAGTATTCTGAACACTCCGAGTGCTTATTAAATCCGTACCGATTTACGACCGATCCGAGAGGGTTTTCATGCTTGACAAATTCTAATGCCAAATCCGATTTGATGATTGATTAGTTTTGGAGTTGAAATCTTTATAGAATGAAATCGATTTCCCGCATTTTCCAGCAATATATTATTAGTTTTTTCATGGCGTACCTGTTACGCCGTCTGAAAATTTATTCATTTTATGCCTCGTATAAATTTATGTATTCGAACACCGAGGTAATAACGTCGAGATAGCCTCTCCCATAAAATATAATAGTTTCATCAGATTGGGATTATAATGGGATATTAACGGTGGTCGCCGCAGTAGTTTTCTCATTTTGTGCCAAAAGAAAAAGAGCAGTAGTTTTCGTGCATAAACCTGATTTTCATCGGACGTCCCAGCTGGCCACGTGCCAGTGTTGCACATTTGAATCGGGGCGGAAAATTCTGTTTATTTCATATTGTATCCGTATTGTCGTTCGAGTTTTCCGTTTACTGCATGTGCTGGAAAAGTCGTAGGCATTGCAGGAAAATTGACGATACGTGTATCGAACGTTGGTTTTATGCGGCCATGAACGTTTGCCCGTAAGCCCGGAGGGTTTGGATCGTGCAGTAAATTATCATGAAAATATCCCGAAAAAAATTGAAAATTTTTCTCATACGGTGTTTATTATAGAGGCGATTATTCTGTCGTTTGCACGTGTTTTCGACAAAAAAATGATTCGCTTTTATTAAAACGATAATTATTTATTGTTCTAATAATGTTTTGTTATATTATTATAATATTGTTTCGCAATAGAATGATCGTTAGGCTCGGATTGTATTTTATCTGATCATTCTAGTCATGAAGCTGACATTTTCCGGCGCCGTTTCGTTCGCGCGGTAATCACGACGGAATAATCCCGAATTTTCCAGCGTCCCATATCTACTTAGATTGGGAAATGTAGAAAAATAAATGGCGATAGGGGTCTCGTTCGGATAAGAGGAGCCAGCTGCTGCTGCTCGACCCAATTACCCAACTTTTCATATAAATAAATGCCGACATCGATAATCCCGCGGAAACTTTTCGCTCGACGTTTAATAAATTCGCTAGAGCGTTTCGTTACAGTTTACGGCGCTGAAGAACAAAGTTTTTGCATCATCCGTCATTCTGAAAACTGCTGAATGCTTCAAGTCTACGGCCACGCCCTGTCGCCATCCGTCAGCTCTTACACCGACGAGCATACATCTGGATGTTGAGCCTCATCAACAAACGAACAATCAATTAATAATTTTGAATTTAATTCGGAGGTCAACTGCGCTTTAGCATTTATAATCATCTTAAATACGTCATCGAGGCCAAGCGCAATTATTTTAAATTAAAATTTGCAATGTTATAAATAATGCGTGTTTCGATATTAATTGCAAAGGCCTTGTTGCTGAATCCGCATATATTTTTTTGAATTTTGCATACAGAATCAATTAAAAACGTTGTTATGCGGAATGGGCCATTTGCTGCATTGTCAATTTCAAGTTCAAGATCATATTACACATTATAATGAAGAATGCCATAAGCATCAATAATAATGAAGATCATAACCCAAGCGTAAAAATACATCATTATTATACAATAGATTCCATTTTTGATTCATTACTATGAGTACTCAATCAAAAATGCTACACAATTTTATTGAACTTTATTTTTATATAATTAATAATCACTTAAATTCATAATCCAAGAAATAGTAGAGCAGAAAGGTCTTTAAAATAAATAAAAATGGCATTTATCAAAGATTTAGTATGAAAAAGTTTCGTCAGATGTTAATAACTGTGCCCAGTTTAGGTAAAAAGCCATAGAAAAGCTATTGTAAACATGGCTGCATAAAATCCTTCATCAACTATACAGATATTTGGATTCAGAAATTATGTAAGGTCTATAATATTTATCTGATTTTGTATTCTCTGATTATCTTCTCTTCAACCTTTTAGTTGATGAAATGCAATATTTCGTATTTTGTTAGTTGGGCGAAAACTGCCGAATACGTATCGGTGGTCATAGTACCATTTTAAATAATTTGTAGAAGTGATAGTAAACATTTTGTTTCGAAACAAATATTTTTTAATAACCATTTCATTTAAATATTAAAAAATAGTAACAATTAGACATGGAAATAGCCGTTTATAAAATAAAATATACATATAATGTTATTTGTTATTTGCTAATCTAATATGTATTATTGTAATAATTATTTGCGACCCCTGCAGAAGTCAGATATTGGTAACATTTGATAACTTTTGACAAAATTAATTTAGGTCTGTTTAGCTGAAACTACAGTCAAATTAATAACATTGTTTTGTTTAACCGATCTATCACGGCTGGTTGAATACAATGCGTCATCCGAAGGGAGTCCTTTTATAATGGAAAATAGACCCCAAACATTTCAAGTCAAAATATCTAATTCCTTTTTTTCTAAAAAAAATATTATTCTAAGAATAAAAATAGTTATTCATGACATGCTTTATAATTTGGTCGATA
>JAGXCT010034404.1:15156-105976 GCA_022495035.1 Philopotamus ludificatus
TAATCAATATGACGCGTAAATGACAAGCGCACTCGGCGATGTCCCGCCGCAGACTGAGGTCATGACGCCGACTATAGACAACCGCCAAATTCTTGCGGCACGTGTCACTAGTACGTTTTACGTGCACTTGGCACATCGTACCGGATGCGAGCGATAAAAATATCGCGCCCGTAGTGAATATTATTGTTTTTATTTTTATTTCACAATTGCAGATAATAAAGGCCAATGATTATTTTTATTATTTATTCTTTAGATTTTTTTTAGACAATTACAAAATGTTTGTGATATGTAGGATTTATATAAAAAGATTTATTCGAGAAAATCAAAAACTTGGTGTCTCAAATAGACTCCATCGGCAACGGCTGGGTTGAAAGCATGCCATATTATTTTTGTTATTAAAAAAATATATATTAATATGTATACATGTGCATATTTTATTTAACGACCTGGATCCTGTATATTTTTTGAATATACATATTTAAAATTCCCTTCGACGTAAAAAAATATAAGGTTATTTTTTCTCCTCTTAAAAAAATAGTGAATTCTTTGCGTATTTTTGTGAGGGGAAAATATTAAGTCTTATTTTGCAAGAAAAAAAATATAAGACTGACGGTTGACATTTCATCTCATGGATGAAAAACGAGAACCATTCATTATAACATGAATAGAATAGCTGTATCGCCATTGTAATAACCATTAGGTAATATCAAATTAAAAAAAATAATTATTTAACTATACATCAATAAAAAATCCCAATGTCATAAACCTAGCCGTGCCGATGGGATCTATTGAGGATTTTTGATTTTTCTCTAATAACTATTTTAATATACGTCCTACATGTCAAACATTGCATTTGACTAAAAATGTCTAAAGGATAATTATTATAAATAATTATTGTCCACAATTGTCCGCAATTGTGAAAAATATAAAAACAACAATATTCGCTTCTGCTGCCACGGGCGCGATTTTTCTCGCTCGCATCCGGTACGATGTGTCAAGTGCGAGTAAAACGTTAAAAAATCCAAAATATCCTTCAGTCCTTGAGTTTCATTTCAAGTGCTTCTTGGAAATTGTATTCTTTTTCATCTATAAAATTTTGCAAGCTGATACTGTAAAGATGATACTTATTCAAGTTAATCTTATCAACATTCTCAGAGCCATCGTCGGCATCGTCGTAAATATTCATCATACATTTTATCCCCATTTTTACAGCATTTGCTGCATCGTTGCCTTTTATTGTACTCTTTAAGCATGTCTGTTGCATTATTCTTTGACCGCCATTTTCATTAGGGGCTATTAAATCAACAAATTAGTACCCGCGTGCTTGCAAGCTAGCATTTTTCTAAATGAATCTGTAGAATTACTACATGGTACAAAATGCTTTTACCACTCAAACGCCAACGTCTCACTGGTGAGTCTCTTCTGTATGTACCGAATCGTATTACGCTGGCTAACAAGCCTCGTCTAAAAAACAACATTATTTATTATTTATGGGATGACCAAATATTTTTTTCCTATATTTACAGAGGCAAAATGACGACTAAAAGATATTATGGTTATCCGTCGATAGTTTCTATTTTTGGTCTCTTTTTCTGCAATATCACTAGTATGGGTCGACCCCGAAATGTTTGTTTTTGCGACAAGTTGGATAATTGGGTGTGGCAGCTGACAACTGAAAGGTTCTGGCGCGATTTCGACGTAAATTGAGAATTTCAGTTTTGGTACAGCGGCGCAATCCTTCAGGGAGGCGGGAGGGGGAGGCCGAAGTCGCCGACTTAGCCCACTTTTGCTATTTGCGAATTCAGACCGCTCCTCGTTTATTATTTAGTCGAACGGCCCGGCTCGGTCTATTGTAATATTGCAAATTATTACTTTCCCACTTAGGACAGAAACGGAAGCGTGTCCCGCCTAGTTGGGCGCAATTGCGAATGGAAAAACTTTTCCCGAAGACTTTCGCAATCAGAATCCGGGAGGATCATTAAATGCTATTTTCGTTCGCAGTCCTATATACCGTTGTTTAATTGATTGTATAATTTTCGGTCGGTCGGACGCTGTAACATCTTGTACTCGAAATGCTAAAAGCAGTCTGTGGGACAATGTTGTTTAGTCGCCGGCAGATGGAACAAGGCACTTTGACCAAGTGCCATTAAATTCCACAATACACTCGAATGCTTCTTTGTTACGGTGGCAGGGCAGCTCCACCTCGTCCTCAATTCCCGATTTTATTTTCTCCCTCTCGAATTAATGTAACAATTTTCTTTTATAATCGAAGTTTCTTTTAAAACACCGCGGTACGTAAACATTTAATTGGCTGAAAGATCGATAAAAACTCCGTTGCTAGGGAAAAATAATAATAATTGCGAGGAATACATTTCCTTTTTTTTGTGAATTAATTTTTTATGGAATAATATTATTTTGATGTACATATTAAAAACAAGGGAGGGACGAAAAAATTGCCTCGGGCTATCGAAAATTATTTTTCACTTTTTCGCATTAATTAGTTTGCAAATTTTTTTTAACGAATACATTACTTTCCAAGATATGAAAAATGGCAATTTAAATACATTTCATCTCAATTTTTATTAATACAAAACTTCAAATATTGACAATAACTATCAACAAGATTTAAAAATGATATTTTTGTCAAGATACAAATGTATTTGCTCGTTTTCTCTCATTTATAAAGTAAATATGCTCACAGTTGAAAGATTGAAACGTGGTTTTCCATAAAATTCCCCGCTTTCAAATAATATTTTTCGTTTTGCTGCTATACGATGCCGAATTTATATCCGCGATTTCAGACAAAAACAACAAAAATATTATCGATCGGCGCAGAATTGCAAAAGACTCTATATTAATATTATATTGGGATTCCCTCGCTCCTCCCTCCTCCGGTATTGGATTGATATGTCCAAGTTTGGGGCCGAAAATGTGTTGGGCCTCCTGGGTGCCTTCAGGGGTGGATCTCATTCTCGTTCATCTCGTTTGCCGAGATGGATTTGCAGCATTGTAAATAAGGGGCCAGGTGAAAGGAATCCCCAAACGACTCAAAGGAAATAAAGGCAAATACCTTTCTGTGTGCAAAAACACGAGAATTTTGCCGGGAATTTTCGCCATTACCGTCGGGGAATAATACTTTTACCGTCTTATTTATATTTTCAATGGGGCGGTAATTTTTAGGCCCCGCGGGAATATCTTCTGACATTAATGACCGCAATGCTGATGTACAGCGACATTTTGAATGCATTTTTAAATGAGATTATTCCGATTCTCCCCTCGAAAGATCTTTCGGATAGCGCTGTGTACATTTTTAAAATTAAAATATAATGCCGAAATGTATATAAAATATAATACGGAACGAGTTGATGAATGAGATAATTTTGATTATAACCGCACGAGGTCAAATATAACATCGCAGAGGGTCGGATATGTCGAATCTGTCATAAATCAGAAAGTTATCAGTCGCTTGCCTCGAGCCCTTGCCCGATATCGATTAAGATAAAAGCCATGAGCCGTTTCCGCTAAGCATGGAAACTTTGTTATCCTTTTTCTTCCTCTACAAATCACCCCGACGGAAATATTTCTCATAAAACAAACCCTCCCCTCCATACCTACGGTATAAAACCGGGGGGTCGGTATCGGAACCATCATTATTTTCCTCTAATTGATTGTGGAAAATTATTTGGTGCAGTATTGCAAGAACCGCCTCATGTTGTCCTGCGAACCGTGAATAGTAAATTACGGTGTCCAGAATCAATTGTACCCTTTTACACTTACTTTTGGGTCTGTTTCAACCCTTTTGACAATCTCCAGAGGCATTGTATACGTACTCCCCCTATCCTTTAGTGTCCCGTTGTAAAATGATAATACACGTACGTGTACGTGTATCTATCGGATATACAGGACGAGTCAGCGAAAAAGAAATTAAAAAATAAATTTTATTGCCGTACCTTTCTAAAAATACTCACGAGATTCCTGGGCGTTGTGGTACGTGCTTACTTTGCGGCCAATAAATCAGGATGGGATTAGGGCAACCCCGAAATTGGGTGTGTAAGGTCTCGACCTATTAACTTTTTAAGTAACTAAATTATTGCCAATTTCATCTGAAATATTTGTAGTTTTTATCTATGTAGATATCAGCTAACAATGCATTCGATGGAATAAATTAATGAAAAAATATTTCAGCAGCACGATTCCCAATTTTTTTTTGTAAATATGCTTTCCGTGCTTAATTTTCATTAGTTACATTTTTCGTGCTAAATGTTGAGGATGCCTGAATCAATGGATTAGTTTCATTACCCGCATCGCACGAAATTCTGTCGAGGATTTCTCTTCCTCTCTATCTCTCAGTGAAGAATTGTCTACTCTTGCAACTTTTAATTTGACCCGAAGGCTCTCGTGTCGAAACCCGGAACGTTGCACAATTTTAATGATTTTTTTTCGTCCCAGAGCGTATCTACGACTTTATATATTTCAGGCTGTAAAACTTTTGCAGGTTATTATTTAATCTTGTTACTTGTCTTGTCCGATGGGGAGATGCGTTAGTGAACGCAGGATATTGCGGGCTGATGCGACTTGACGCACCGCACTTACGCCCTTTAATGCGGAGGCAGTTAGGGGCAGAGGTCAGGAAGTGCTCCCGGTGAATTTATGTACTAAACTTTATCGGGTTTTGATTCTTTGATGGGTTTCGAGGGGTCGATGCGCTGGGCTAATGGAGCCACAAAATGTTACGAAGAAAAGTATACCTACAATTTGGACCGGGATCTTATGTATAAATGTAAGTGTGCGTAAAATAGGCAGGTATTTTTAAAGAATAAAATATATATTTTATTAAAAAAAAAATATGACAAATATGTTAGTATCATCTATTGTTTACTAAGCTTGTTTATGTGTTTAATTGTATTTTTTTATATTTTTATAAAAAAAATTAAAAACATTAATGAGAAGTAAAATGCTTGTCAACTAAAAGTTAAATTGAGCGTGGAGAAAAAATGTTATTTTAATCTTAGATATATTTATTTTATAGAGAACAAGTGTTAGAATACCTGCTTCATTAAAAAGTATTAGAAAAGTTCTTTAAAAACTAGATAGGATTAGGATTCCTATTACGTATTTTGTTACTGTTATTGAGCAAAAAAATATTTCTTTCGACTTATCTTTGATTCTAGACTATGTTCCAATAACACGTTAACCGCTATGAGAAATTAACATAATTTTATCTCGTATGCGAATAAATTTGCAATAGCATAAACTTTTCTAAAACTCGAATTTACTCTCGAAACTTATGGGTTCTAGATGTTTCCGTGTATCGAATGAATACATTCTTATCCAAATAACTTTTACCCAAATAATCTAGCTTTTGTAGCTAGCGTGTTCGATGAATAATCAGTTGTCACGCCGGCGTGACAATAGCGGTTAATAGTTAAAATTCCATCCAAAATAAATATATTTTATTCTTTTTGTAATTCTGCTAATTTTGTAGATAAATTTTCAATTCTGTACTTCACATGATAATTTTGATTATAACGTTAGAGCAGGGGTCGGCAACGTTAATTTTTTCGAGGGGATATTCGAGCCTGGGTATTCATTATAACTACGAATGTATTGTTTAAGTATCTAAAATATAACTTAATAAATAATATTTTTTTTAGCATTTCATGTTCAAAGTGATAAAAAAGTATTATTCTAAGAATTAAAATAGTTATTCATGTTATGCTTCATAATTTGGTCTATATTTTGTATTTTTTTACTATAAATATGACGCGTAAGTGACGTGTAAATGAAGCACGTGTGACTAGTACGGTTTCACTCGCACTTGCACGTCTTACCGGATGTAAGCGAGAAAAAACATTAAGCCCGTGCTAACAGAAACGAATATTGTTTTTTTCCGCAATTGCAGACAATTAATTAGCAATGATTATTTACATTTATTCTTTAGATTATTTTTTAGACAAATTCAAAAAGTTTGTGACATGTAGAATTTATATTAAAGAATTATTCGAGAAAAATCAAAAACTTGGGATCCCAAATAGACCCCATAACCATTTTCTCAGATTCTTACATAAAAATAAAACCCGAAACGCTCAATTAATCCAGTATCACTGTTCATTATTTGAGAAACACTGGTTTTGTAGATATTTTTTTATAGTCTAATTTTTAAAATGAAAAAACTTAAAAATGATCTCATGATACACCGGTTGAAAATCTCTGCCACAGTAGAAAGCATTAGTCTTATCTATCTAAAAATCATTGAACTACTTAGCAATCTGCCTTTAGCAGCGTGTCAGATATAAGATCAGGATGATTTTAATCTTTTTACTAATGTACTCTTCTATACGATAGCCGAATAAATGAAAAGATGTCTCAAAATTATTTTCAGCATTTTCTTTCTCTCAGCACCTCTTGTTTAAATAGAAAGTATATATCTTTCCGTTTTGTACCGTGTTTCGTAATTTAGCTATTCATAGTATTCAAATCTATATAATTTAATTAAATTACATTATATCCAAACAATTTAATGTTTATGTTAAAATTGCCAATTTAGAAGCACTGATCTCTTCGATTAATTCATCAGTTCAATTGCCATAACCACAATACAATGGAATTAATGCATGTAAATCGTGTGTGCATCCAATATTTTTTTATTTACATCATCAATTTAAACGAACAATAGTCGAATAACCATTATCATGATCCTATTATACGATATACTTTTTTATATCCCTATATATCATACCATTAGCTTGTATGCGATCGCAGACCAGAAAAAACAACACTTTCATTATATTTTTCGGTTGCAACCAAATTCAATTTTATACATTCTGGGGAAAAGTAATAAAAACAAAAGAAAAACACATCCGGGGGCAGCCAATATTGCGGTGTATTACGCACATTTATTCACGCACAAAGTTACATTTATTGCGATAACACTTTTACGACGAATAACATCGCATGCCAATATGCAATTCGTAGTCGTAACGGACTTCTTTTATTCTGTCCACTCGGCGTCGACTTGATCTGATAAAAGTTTTACGACCCCTGAAATACTGGCCCTCTGGCGTAAAAATATCACCCGTAAAAATGCTCAGATATCTTCATACGTTCACGAATAGGATTTATCATTTTTATTGACTAGTATAAAACTGTAAAAATATTTCGGTACAGTCGGGTGAATAAATATTTGCGGAATATTCGTTATTATCGAGCCCCGAATGTCTGCAGTGGTGAAAATAAAATGACAAACATGTCGCTCTCAACGACCAGACACAATTCACAACGTATCAATGGGTCTGTACTAACTATTCCGATTGAGGCACAAAAGCGCCCGGGCCCCATAATGGGCCCACAGATTGAAAGAGTATTGTGGCCTGAACCACAATGGGTTTGGTCGAGTCGATAAAAATTGAAATGCGCTGCAATTCCGCACTCACCAGTAGATCTTTCATTTGGCTCTTGAGTTCTGTTCGCAGGATTTCGAGATTAATCCGCGGATATTGAAAATGCTTAAACATTTTTTACCGTGAGCGCAATGGAGAAATTCACTTAAACTTGAGCATTGACTATTCGTAAATGTTTTCCATGGTGGTATCTTCTTGAAATATCTGATGGATAGATTTTGGATTACAGCCAGCCCTCAAAAAATGACGATATCGGGATCACGTTATAGAAGTTTGCGTTATAGAAGCCATGGCACCGATGTAAAATTTTGGGAAAGTACTTTTTAATTTAATTTTATTAATTATATTTTTAATTAATTTAAAGTAATCGCACATTTCACTCGCACCCAGCACATCTCACCCGATGCGAGCGAGAAAAAATCATCGGCACGTCTAACAAAATTTTGTTCTTCTCGATTATGATCAAGTTATTTGGCATAGTTTGCTAAAAATATCGTAAATTTCTTAACTTTGTTTACTATCACTGAATAATTAAGGAGCTTCATCATCAGCATTTGCCAGCCACAAGGCTCTCACTCGCTGAGGGCATGGGCCTTACAAACTCTCGCATGGTAGTTGAGGCCAAAGGAACCTGAGTCTCACACGTGACGAGGGCTCCCCTTTCGTGTCCATACCGCGGGGACCTGAGCGGTCTTGGTGTGCGATTTTGTAAAGAGTTTCTCTCTGGAAGCATTACAGATTGACGTACATCTTCACCATGTTGGTATCGGATTTTACCCTCTCGACTGTGTCCAGACAAGTAGGAGGGGTTTTGTCTCGTGTCTCGGTATTCGTTTGTTCTCTTCTCTAAGGCGTTATCTGCTTATAACGAGTCAAGAGTGACAAGTAGCGAGCGACCACACACACACACACACACACACACACCTATATACACAGGCATTATTTCATAATATATATTGAACTTTCAGGCAGTGCTTATGTTTTCAATAGCCTTTTTCACACGTGACTATTTTTCTTCTAAACCAATCAGCCACTCTAAGTTGAGATAAGTTTTACAAAATTATTAAAATCCCGGACTCCTTGGAATACTCATATTCCTTTCTTTTAAAATTAATAATGTCACTTTCACTATTTGTTAAGTTTCCGAGTCTATTATTTTCTCTATCCTCCATATCATCACTATTACCAATATGTTTGCATTTTTTTTTATAATTTTGAACGAACACGTAATATTATATTCTCTACAGATGATTTTTGGGAAAAAAAACATGAAATTTGCACAGGATGAATTCGCGCAAGTCGAAGACGTGCTCTTTTGTTTTTATTCAAGCTACATTAGCACATCATTCATTAATAGTGCTAATTAAAAGTCATTTTAATTATCACTTCCACTGCTCTCTTTTAAAATAACCACTTTTTTCTTAATCATACGAATGTCGTTTCATCATCGCTTGTTGCAGACATCGTATATTCATTGCCATTTTTGGAGAACTCACTTGTCAATTTCATATTGCATATTCGTCGATCATTTCGACATGCTCTTAAATTTTCTTTCCAGTAGAAAAACTTCGTCCTTCTCTCAAATTTTTTCCATCCATTCCATCTCCAAATACATTTTTTCTTATTTCAACGAGAGCGTCAGATTTTAATCACATAAAAATAACATCGTATAAATTGGGTCTGCCAATTTTCTTCTACTCATAGAATTTCGTTTTTTGTGTTATCCCGTTAAATTCCCATAATATATTTTGGAACATGATCTCACTGGAATTTAATATATTTACTTAAATAGTACATATATCCTAGTTTTAATCTATGTTAATGCAATTAATGTTTTCTAGGATGAAATTATAAACCAGTTTGCAGTAGTTGCATTGTGTAAGAACTCTACATATGCATTTTTATAAGTGCAATGTATGTTGTGCCAAATTTATAACAATTGATATTTTTATGCATTAGAAAAATTAATTTAACTAAACATTTTATTTAACACTTTACTCATCTATGTATCTTTTTTAATTTCACATCCACATTACATTCATATATAAATCAAAATGTTCACGCCACATTTAAGTTTTACATAAAATTAAACGATATTGGACGTATGAAATTATATATGAAAAAGTTATCATGGGGTAATAAACCATGAGAGTAACATATACAATATATCATCTCTGTTATGAAGCAATTGAAAATACATATGGTTGACATTCCCTCCCGCTAGATTTTTTGTAATAATGTAAATTTGTTGCATATGTTAGTCGATGCATCACAGATTACAAATGTATATGTATTTATAAAAAATACTAAAATAATCGTGAAGAATTAATGTGAATTAGATTAAATATATAGTAAATTATGATATTTTAGATATATCCAGGGGCGGCTCGTTCATATACACTGATTTTTTTTATTTATATACTAATATATATGTGCTTATCTATTATATATTATGTATATGAAAATATAAATTGTATTTATATTTAGCGCTGTCTGCTCGTAGTGTATTAGATAGATACGGGGGGGGGGGGATGTTGGGGGGCTCGGCGCTAAGCTGTCTTGCACTACGCCGAGTAGTAGCGCAGCACCCCCAAATATTTTACCCACGAGGGTTATATATCTTATCATCATCATTTGCCAGTCACAAGGCTCTCACTCGCTGAGCGCATGGACCTTACCAAACTCTCGCATGATAGTCGAGGCCAAAGGAACCTGAGTCTCAACAGGACGTGAGGGCTCCCCTTTCGTCTCCATACCGCGTCTTGGTATGCGGTTTTTTTGTAAAGGTTTTCTAATGCTGGCATGGGACGTACATCTTCTACTATGTTGGTATCGCATTTTACCCTCTCGACTGTGTGCAGGCAAGTAGGAGGGGGTTTGCCTCGGTATTCGTTTGTTCTCTTCTCTAAGGCGTTATCTGCTTTTAACGAGTCACGAGTGACAAGTAGCGAGCGACCACACACACACACCTATATAGATATACACACGCACATCTGCCCAAAACGAGTCTCAAGTAGCCGGTCGCAAGTGAGTATTAGCCCTGTCGCGCAATAGCAATCCTTTCATCATGGGAAAGACCTCCTCAGAGAGGGGTCCCCTAGAAAGGAGGAAGAGGAGCGAAAGTATCGAGACTAGACCAACTATTGGCCAACAGATTAGGGTTTTCCTCCCAGGGTATATCCCTTACGAGGTATATCTTATATAAATATCATATATAAAAAAAAAATATGAGTCATATTGGTGCACAGATTTATGATATACGTTTTAATACGATTGTGTTTGCTTGATTTTAAAATAATAAATAAATTAACGATGCAATGAATGTATAATGTTTTCATCACGCCATATCCAATCATATCGTTAAAATATTTACATTTCATTTCGCACAAATACGCCATTCGCGAATTTTTGACAAATTAGAGAACAGCCGTCCGGCATTATAAAGTTTGATGAAATTGTAATTCGCATTTGCTTATTTAGGATGATGGGTAGGGGAGGATGGGATCCTGTAACGAGTTGTCAGAACGAAAATCCATCAGAGGGGGAAATGAAATTTGTCGAAATGGACTCGGCGGACTTTAATCGCAATAATTTGCATTGCTAAAAAGAAATATATTTGCGGAAATGTACATAGTTGAAGGTTCTGCGGTTGCAATAAAACACCAGATTAACTAAAGTTTAGATAGTAAACTCGCGCCAGATGTATTCCGCCATTATATCGCGAAAATTTCGCCTCTATAGGACGTTAATGCAGTTGTCGCAAGTGCGACATCAGACCTTGGTTGCATCTCATGAATAGCATAATTGCATTTATGGGGATTCAACTCGAGACTGTTTCTTGGGTGGATAGGGAGCGGAAAACACTTTGTTGTGGATTGAAATTCTTACAGGGTGATATTTACAATAATATTTAAATTGATCAGTTATTATTTATAATAAATTGCAGTGTGATACCACCCGATCAGCCCCTTTAATATCATGTGAATTATTGGGCAATTCTTGCAGGTTTCTTTTAGATTTCCCAAAGTGCATTGTCAGTGTGAGAGGAAATGGGGAAAAGTTGCGATTCATTGCACCACTTTGGCCAACGTCTAGCACCACTCCAAACATAATAGCACGTCCGCACAGGTTACACGGTGTTCAACATTGTTTTTTGTTGTCATACGCCACAGATGTTACGGTTATCCTAGGTACCAAATATCCGCGTAACCTTCGCTCGCTCTATATATATTAAATGTCCGCAAGTAAGTCATTAACATTTCAGAGGTCCGCCCACCGGTTGGCCAAGATTGGCTCCTGACCTTACGAGGCCGAATGAAATGCCAAAGCCAGTAGCTGGTTTTTGAATCTGCAAGGCTTTCACGGCGATTGATTGCCGCTTGGACACGTTGGGGTTTTTTTTAATAGCCTCCATTTATGTGCTGGCTTTTGAGCGCCTCGCGAATATGCTGCGGATGACTTTTAAACGCCCGAAGGTGTTTTGCGATTGATATTTGCATAGGACATCAAAGTGCAAATGCGCAACTCGGCATAAATGCACTCTTTGACTATGACGATGGCTATTTTTAGTGTAATTTTCAATGTGCACCATTAAAATAATAAAAAAAAATTGTAGATATTTTATATAACGTTTTATTTAACTTCAGCCGTTCTAGATTTTCGCATAAATTTTAATATTTTCCATCGCTACGTCAATTGCTGTCTACGTTCGGCGAGGGGATGCGAAAAACGGATATCGTTGCAAATTTCTGCGCACGGAATTCATCATCGTTCTCCCTAGGGGATCGACATCCCCCGTTCCCTCAAAAAGACTGTTAAAATTGGCCTTGTCGGTTCTACGTGTTAACGTGAACAGCAATGCCAACTTATTCCCGATGCAAATCAACTGAAATTTCCCGGAGACTAGGCGACAAATTAGTTTATGTCGCTGCCGCTGGGGATGATGCAAAAACCAACAATTTGCAAGGCAAATATGGATGTGTTCGTCGGTAGTGCAATAGAGGAGAAAAAAAATCTCCTAGCAATTGAAAAATTTATGCAACGATCGAGAAATTGCACACGTTCTTAACAATTTAACAAAATAACTAGTACAATACTTAGATCTTTTTATATTATGACTTATGATGTGATTAAACAATTACACTCGAATAATTATTTTAATATAAATCCTACAGTTCATAAACTGTTTGTAATTGTCTAAAAA
The DNA here is from genome assembly GCA_022495035.1 of Philopotamus ludificatus. Classification (NCBI taxonomy): domain Eukaryota; kingdom Metazoa; phylum Arthropoda; class Insecta; order Trichoptera; family Philopotamidae; genus Philopotamus; species Philopotamus ludificatus. The sequence goes on from JAGXCT010034404.1 coordinate 27,760, forward strand.
GGTCTAAAGTATAAATATTCCAAATAATCATATGCAATAGCGATAAAAAATAAAAACAGCTATGTTCGCTTCTGTTGACACGGGCATATTTATTCTGAATGATTTTTTTCGAAATCACTTTGAAATACACAAAAGTATAACTTTATCCTAAATTATTTATGCCATCTATTTTAAAAATTTCAAAGCATACATAAAATATCGTGGTTTTTTTACCATCAAAGGCTTGGCTTCCGTGGTTGTTTGCATAAAAAAATACAAGTATGCCAACGTAGCGTCCGCGGTCAGTAAAGAGCTTAAGTACTTATAATATTTGTTCTCTTAAAAATCTGTAGTTTTTCATTTATAAATATTTTGTGTTATTCAAAGTTGGACCGATTTTCTTCTATTCTTACTACTATTTTCATCCAGCACTATTTTCTTCTATTATTTAAAGCAATTCTGAAGTGTAATTTTCAGTATTCCGTTTAGCTCTTTCAGAGATTCTGTATTTATCTCCTCAATGTAAACAAAATTTCGTCTCTTATGCTTTTTTGTTTAACTTTAGGAACAGGAAGAATTCACGGATATTATTTTGAAGCTACATTTTGAAGACCAAATCGCATATTTAGTAAATACATAATATTGCATTGCTGTGCGAAATATAAAAGACAATGCCCTTTTAGTTGGCAACAACATATAACACGCGCGCGTGAACAAACAAAATATAGAACAAGGTCATTTAAAATGTGAATGGAAATTTTTTCGTTGTATTGATTTTGTTTAATTTACAAAATATAATTAAAAAACCTAACCCCAGATTTTGTATGGATTCTTATTCTTCTATAGGGCGAGTTTCTATAGCGTGGCCCCTATCTCAGCGCTATAAGAAGGTTAACGACGAAATCTAAAGCAGATAACGGAATATGGATTGTGCACCAAACATATAAATAACTATTCTTAGAGAGTTTACGAATAAAGCTTTGAACTCTACAGGTCTCCAATGTCCAATGTCATGCTCTTCTGACCCTTTCTATGCTGCCCGAGCAAAATGAGATCATTTCTTTTATAAAAAGCCTAAGGTAATAAAGATTACTAAAATTAGGTCGCTTAATTAACTATTTTCATACAAGATTTTACTTCCTTCGGAATAGTAACGTCCCTGCGTTGACAGTTTATAGTACATTCAGTTCTTTTTTGCACGATAGATACGTTCCATAAAATTCTGTATATAAAAAATCGTGTAAAAAGTTAGTATAGAATTCAGAGAAAAATTGGATATTGGCAATTTAAAAAACTGGATTATATTAAATAGAACAATATTTTGGTATAACAAATCGTGTAAAAAGGTATTTATAAAAATTCAATGAAAAATTATTCGAATTATCCCTCAAACGTTTGTATTTTAATTAAAAACAACTAATAATAATGACACGTCCAATGTGAATCTAATGAAGCTTTTTGTTTGTTATTTTGTCTTGTTTCTTATTATTAGAAAATCTGTTATCTGTTTTTGTTTCATAAGTTGTTTATACATTTCTTGATATCAAAATCACAAAAATCTGAAAGTCTCGTTGAATATTAAAGCTTGTTCTAGGTTGGGATCATAAATAAAAAAATACTGTTCTATACTCATAACAAAGTCCTTGTGAAATATAGTTACAGTCAGCGCTCCTATAGCGTTTCCTCTAAATCGCTGCATTTTACAAAATTCCTTGTCAACCAAAGAGCATTGACCTTTATTTCGTTCGGTAATGAATTATAGATTTACGAAATATCTAAATTGACCTTACAAATATTAGAATTTTGTAGAAAACAGCGATTTAAAGTAAACGTTATAGGAGGGTTGACTGTATTTGATAAATTTTACAATTTGGAAAACATTACTTTACTCATTAGTCATTGTATATTGTGATATATTTTATACACTTATTTTATGATTAATTTATTTTTATATTTGTTACAGGTAAATATTTGCAGATCAAGAATATTTAATCGTATGTAAACTTTTCCTAATTACTTGCTTTAATCCTGAGTTTTATTTATTTACGGTGAATATGTTTGCATTTTTAATTATAAATAAATATTAATTTCAGCCGCTTCGGCTCTTTTCGCTAACCCTAAATATTGCGCGACTTCCTGTTTAACCAACCGCCAACTTTTCCGGAAATACGATCCTCGTGGTTATTGCCTAATATTTTAGGAAGTTGAAAACGTTGCAGTGGCGCGTTTCCTTATTATTTTTTCACCCCTTAAAAATGTTTAAATTAAATTTCCGAATTTTCCAACTAAAGCCATAAGTAATAATTACGGGGATTATCACCCCCCGCTTCCATATTTTATTCCCATACACCGAGTATGACAAATAAGCGTTAAGTAATTCCCCCGGGTTCGTGTTTCTGAGTTTCAAGTTGTTGGTAAAGTAGCTTACACGTCATTCATGCTCGGTTATCTGATTGTAAAGTCTTGTCAAAAAGTTTTGTTTGGTGGAATGAATTAAATTATGATCTGTTTTAGTATAATATATTATAATCCAGTGACGTGACACGTCGACTTTTATGCCAGATTATTCCATGGAATTTCACGGTTAGGTCTCATTGAGATTTTCAGATTAAATTATATAAAATAAATATTTCTATATCAATTTATCTCAGTCTTATAACTGACGTAGAAGCTTTATTTTTTTGTGATTTAACTTTGTTGTCAATCAGAATTCGTATGCGATAATGGAACCACGGTCGTCATTTCACCAATCATTTTGAAGGTTAAATCTCGTCCCATTGATCGTGAGTCACAACACGGTCCAGACTGGTCTGGGCCATGACTCAATTACGCCAACCTCGCGGAGTGATGTTCACTTTCGATCTCCATTATGAGCCAACATTCCACTCCAAGATCAAGTCTCGCATTTCTCTTTTTCGCGCCGGATTCACTTAGCTGTGCAAACTTTGACAATGTGTGTTTTCCGAAAAGCATATCGTGTCAATATTGAATGTTTAACCTGGATCGAATTACCTATAACAATGTTTTAAAAATCTATGAAACTTTGCCGAGAGATTCTGTGGGCAGAATTTTGGCGGTGAAATTATTATTTTATGCATCCGGAGAGATGCGTTTTTTTTATTGGTTTTATTTACTTTTTCGGCAATCTCTCCTGTTTTACGTGCTTGAATTTTCAGTATCTTGTTATATCGCGTTGTGGCACATTTAAATTCCGCTCTCGTCCTCTGTTGATTTCCCTTCATACATCTCCATCCTTTCTTTTCGCAAAAAACTGCAATGTACAGTAATTCCATTAAAAATATTTTTATCATATCAATTATTTAAATATTATCTAAAATCTACATTTTGAAAACACTCGGATCTAGTATAACATGGTCATATGGTTCCATTAAATCGTCGTGTGATACGAATCCGTGTTATACGAGGTTTAGTTATATGAGGATAGTTTAATTATATGCTTTATTTTTTTTCAATAAAGAATATAAATCATATACGTGTACGTATTTATTTATTTAACACGTTGTTTACGGGGCGAATCGCGGTCAAACATGCGCTGGGGCGGGGCGCATTCGCCGAATTTTTTTTGTATCGTCTTTTCCAAAAAAAAGAAAACGCTTTTATTAATCGAGATATTGTGTCGAAAATTGAACTTCAACATATACTGGATAGTTAATGCAATACAATATTTTTGTCTTATAGTAGGGGTCATCAAACTCTTTAGAAAACGGCCGAATTGATTTGTTTATAAAACATGGTTGATCTTTTGAATGTTGATTCTTTTGAGTTTTGAATATGTTTGGGTGTTGGAAATTTCAAGGTCATTAACCGGCATTAAAAATAAAGTGACATCAGGCGTGGTACGGCGATACTCCCCAAAGGGTTAAATCCTCATCTATATCTATATCATAGCTTCAAAATGTTGAAATTATACTCAAGTTTGGTGATAAAAATAATGTTTATTAGAATGTTTTAAATATTTCCAATGTCCTGGTGCATTATTCAAAATCAATAATATTCAGATTTGTCCAAAATATACATTTTTAATTGAATGATTTTACAAAACCGTGTTTATATATGAATATGTCATAATTCATCAACCGTGTTGTGGGAGTACCATGTTATTCGAGGTCCGAGTGTATTGAAACGTTTAACCTTCATATTTTTGCAACGCTATGGTTTTAATGTTATCGAGAATCTTTAAGGTAGCGTCAGATGTTTATAAAAGAGTCGAGTTTTCATCTGCTTCGTTGCTCTTGAAAGCCGCATTCAATTTTCAAACGTAAATTGTAAATAAAAAAGCGTCTTGCTGAAAAAAATAGGCAATGGAACATATGCATTTGTCGTCTTCGAAGCAAGGCGCCATCTTCCACATAAGTTTAGGGTGGTTATTTAATTAGAATTTCAGCAAGCCGTGGCAAATTGTAGTTGAATGACAGCCGGCGGTGGTATTCGTGACTCAGGCACTATGGTGCTCCACATTATTTATCCCCGTGATGCGTGGAATGCGAGAGATGGGAAGCAAAGGGTAGATGGCAGTAGGCCCTGAAGCGGATGACTGCGAAATTTCCAGAACACGTACGGTCTTGCGGAACAATTAAAACCCCTTCCGACCGGCCTGTGACATCTCTTCGTGTCTCAATAGCAAGCAGTTTCCCAATCGGACTTATCCGGCTTTGGTGGGACGAGGGATCCGGTCTGCCAGTTCTGAAAAGGTTAGATTTCAATTAGAGCTTTTTAATAGGCACACGGAATTGTGGAGAGTAATAAATTTGCGGTCGACCAAACATTGTTACACTAGAGTCTGGGTAACATTCGCAAAAGCTTGTTCGCTATGCTCATCGTAGCGTGCTTTAATAATAAGGTTTGTCATTTTCAAATGGAACTTTATGCAGTTTTAGTAGTTTTAAACTATTTTCATTGAAACAATGGGGAATAAAATACGTCTCTGATAGCAGAAGATGACAATGGATTCTCTCTGAATAAAAATACAAGTATAATGTTTCTCCCTTTGCTATATTTGTTTTAATAACTTAGTCCTTACTCCTTAAATAATGATACATGGCACAAAATATATTTTTTCTTTTTCGTTACATTTGTTTCAAAATTTTCCAAAATTGGAGCTCTTAAAAAATAGTTTTTTTCAATACAAGTAACGTATGAGACGAATCTACAACAATGATACATTATAATTAATACGATCTTTATATACAAATTACTTTAAAAGTTAACTTTACATACTTGTCAGGTGACTTTTTTGTCGAATAAAAATTATGATTTTAAAAACCCCCGGCTTACTCCCAAAAGTTCAAACTTAAAAAAATATTGCACCAGACGCTTTTCGTGTTTTTCAGCTATCGACGGATGCAATTTCGATTTATATCCGTCAATGGATATTGGAGAGGTGATAAAAAAACAAAATGTTCCAATATTGGAACACTGGGCGAAAATGGGTTAAAATAAAATATTTTTTGTAAATCCTGCATGAACGGATGCGTTAATTATCGCACGGTTACACTGAATGAATATATTTTTAACGCAAAATTAAATCGAAAACCATAATATTATTATCAGGTTTATATAAAAACCCAAAATTCATTTTGTTTTTTAGATCTACCTATATTCCAATTATCATTCAGAATACTATGCAAATTCAAATACAGCATTGTACAATATTCAGATCGTTAATATGTTTTAGCTAAGATTAGGGTCTGACCCTTAACTACATAAGTAAATCAAAACTTGCGGCTTTCGAATAATCTTTGGGTCTACAAAACAATTAGTCAAGGACTAAATAATAAAAATGTGGTGAATTTTTTCAAAGTAAATAAATATAACTTTTCGTAACATGGACAAAGAAAGGAATATACCTAATAAAATTTGATATATTACTATAAATTTTATTTAAAGGATCCTTAATTAATAAAAAAAAATATTATAAAATTCAATATTTTTTATTTACTATATTATTATTAGCAATTTAAGTAAAAAATAGATTAATTATTTGTTGTAGTTAATAAATAAATACAAAAACTATTCGGCACGTTAGATAGTCAGTAAATAATAATTTTGAATTTTTGACACGTGCATGTTAAAAGGTTCGCTACCACTACTCGATACATTTTTCATATTTTCACCATGCATTAAATTTAATTTAGACATTGCTTAATTTTTGAAGTAACAATCGCGTAAATCTTGCCATCCAAAAGTCGCGTAAAAATATAAGATTTTGGATTTTTAACTAATCAATGTGAAGCGAAATTGACAACACTCTTCGCACGTGTCAATCGCACGGTTTCACTCGCATTCGGCACATTGTACCGGATGCGAGCGAGAAAAATCATCGCGAATCTTGTTGTTTTTCATTTTTTCAGCATCGAATATTGTTGTTTTTCATTTTTTTTCGCAATTGCAGACAATAAAGGATTTACCTTAACTTACCCAATATACCTTCATCGGCACGGTTAAGTTAAGAGATAATTAGGACTGCTGGTCTTTTTATTTCCATAAAAAAGGTTTTAAATCACTGATCACGACCGTTTTCGTATTCCTTCTTATTAATTAGTCGCATTTTGTGAACTGCCACTTCATAAGGCCGAGCGTTAAATTTTCACAATTCTGAATTATTCGGCGCGCTTAAGTTTTAAAGAATTTATTCAGGGGTTGGCGAGCAGTGGGCTTTGCCCCCGTAATAATATTATAATGGTGTTATTATTTTAAATTGCCGAAATGACATTTGGAACACTCCCGGGTTCACAGCAACGCCGACGATGGCGGGGGTAATAAAAGATTTCGCTCACATTTTACGTTTTATCTTCTCTTTCCCGTTGTTCCTTGCTTCCAGACCCTCGTAAAAATGTTTTCGCCACCTCTTTTTTTTCTTACTTTTCACGCCGTTATTTATTCTAAAATTGTTCTGCACGAATCACATTATGCGGATGTATCCGGCGAAAGGTTATATCCGACGTTTTAATAATGTTTTTTGATATGTGAAATGCTATCGTAAAATCCCCCACGTCTTTAAGATGCGGCGGAAAACGGTTGAAATATCATATTTTATTATTTATACTCCTGCTAATGTTTCCTCCTTTTAAAATATGTTTTTTTAAACGGCTGAAAACAATTGTTTCATTACGTTCTGGTAAATTAATGATTTTTTTCCTGCTGAAACAATCTTTTAATGAGATTTGCAAAGTATTAACACAATCCTCTTTCGTGCGATATTTTTTTTATTTTATATTCATTAATTATAAAAAGCGTTCATATTTTTTGCATACCTTGAGTAAGCAAAAAAAATATCATTGAAAATTTGTGTTTGTAGTTAATGTCAAAGGGTCATAAACGCCCCAGCCTCCGCCATTTAAATTAAAACTCCACACTCGGTACAAAATACATTGTCGACCCGATATAAAAGTATAAAGATTTTATTGCTGGGGGTTTTCCGGCGGGGGTGTTTCGCAGATTTATATTGCGCTTATACATTTTCTAGTGGGTTTTCTATGCGGCACTGTAAAAGTGGTTTTGTGCACGCGTACAAGTTCAGACAAATCCACTTTTGAAAGTGAAGCCGCGTAAACGGCCATTTTGGAAAGTTTAACCGTTTTGCGGGTGAAAAGTTTCCCATTTTCTTGTCGGGGCGCTGTTTCGACCCCAATTTATATTTTAGCGAGGAAAGGCGCTAAAATCAATGGCGAATGTTCTGTTCTTTTGTCGTGACAATGAATTTCATTCGAACAGCCTGAAATACACAGCCTTCCACGTCCATTTTATTGTTGTAAAACCTAATAAAATAATCAATCTTTGAAATCAAATTAATATTATTCATTTTAAAGAAACTTTTGTGGACGTTCTAAGAAACCCAAATATATTAATATTTGATATAAAAGTTATTGGGTCTACCGGAAAGTTCTGACCGATAATGTCATCCCAAGTTTCAACTTGTATATAATATAAACGTATTTGTTTGAAATATATATGACAGCTATTTTTACTTTTTTGTATTTATACTTATGTCTACTTACTCTCAGTATTTAATCAGATACATTTCCTTAAACATCTCCATTGATAAATTTATAATAACACGTTCCGGTCCGCTGGTTCCGCGCTGAGTTTTGCATTGTTTTTGGTTTAACATCAGTGCCAAACGAGGGCTCGAAAACGCGTCCCCCGTACTTCTACGTTGGCCCGCGAGGACGCGGTTTCGAGTTCCCCGGACCGCAACGTGTTAGGAATTACAGTTAACCCTCCTATAGCGCTTATGCTATAGAGAGGCATCTGCGCCTTTCGCTCCTATAGTGCTTCGTCTTAGATAACAGTTTTCTACAGAACGCTAAATTTTCACTGTCAATTTATATATTTTGTAAATATGTAATACATTTTTACACGAAATAAAAGTCAATGCCCTTTGGCTTACTGCAAATTGAAATACGAGCGCGTGAACAAACTAATAATAGAATAAGGTCGATTAAAATATATTAATAGAAAAATGTTTGATTTATTGATTTTGGTAAATTTACTAAATTCAATTAAAAAACCTTCCCAAGTTTTGTATGAGTGCCTAGTCTTCTATAGTGTGGTCGGCGCTATAGAAGGTTTGGTTGTAAACTCTGCTTAAATTATACAAAAGCGTGTAAAAACTAACTAAACGATAGCGAACCATTTGAAAAGTGGGTTACTAGGTCAGTGATTTTTTTCAGTTACTGATTTAGTCGCTGATTTTCTTTTTCACATATTTGGTGAAAATGTCAAGTTTCGCCATAAATATTATAATACAATTTGTCCATTTTCCAGAAGTTTTTTATTTAGTTCATTGAGTTGCTGAGCGTTAAATCGTTTAACCATTTGAAATTTGAAAATTCGCCATAACTATTTTATTTTTTGTTTAAAGAGAGCTTTATTTATTTTAATAAATTGACAAATTGATTAAAAACTTAAAAAAATAAGTTTTTAAAAATTAAAGCGTGTGTCATAGGTCGCCACCACTGATCTCGGATATCTTCTCTGATCAATGACGATCTTGTAAGGTTCAATATACAGTAAGATCTTTTTTGATATTGCGAAAAAGCTTAACAACAAACCATTTCGGACCATATTTTCGAAAACTTAGACCGAATGTATACAATTCTTAATGGGTTCCTCGTTAGTTATGTAAGTAAAAAAACATGACCGAGTCGTTTTTGGCACATCTCTGTTTTCTCAGAATAAAAAATAACTTTTCTTATATCCTGATGATAATCGGTGATTGCGTACAAAAAAAATCTGAGGAAAAGAAACATACTGTGAGTCAGGAGAATCCTGCTTGAGCCTTAATAATAAAATGCTGTGTATATGATAAGCCTCAACGGACTTCTCATGCTTCTCGAAACAATTGAGAAAAGTATTTTCGACGAATGGATGATTTAAAGGAAGCACTCAAGGAAATTGTATTGCAGCACGTTGTAAGTTTTTATAAAGAAAAACTAAATTAAAAGTCAGCCAAACATTATATGAAAATGGAATACATAAATTGCCATCACACTTAGAAGATGTCCTTAGTAACTAAGCATATATTATTCACTAAATAATAAAAAATGTAATGTTTGTTTCAAAAACGGATAAAACTTTTCGATAGGCCTAATATTAATGATTTCATTAAGAATTTCATTGCAGTAAATTTCGCAAAACTGAATACTGATCACTGATTGTCTCTATTGTCTTAACGATAGCAATTTTCTTTGATGGCCTTGTCTAGCTCATTTGCATTCCAATGGATGTGATCATATAAAATGAATAAATTATCCATATTCATTACAAACAATCGCTGATATAATATTTGTTTGGCTTTCCTCTATCTATTTTTAATTAGATTTCTTATTATCCTTCTGACGTCATATTCCAGCGATCACATCAAGTATTATAACAATTATTGTTAAGCGATCCGTTGTAGCTCTATACGGTCTGATAAGCACCGACGAAGCAAATCGTTGTCCTTGCATAAACAATTCGCAACATATGATTCAATTATGTGCATAAACTTTTCATTCGACTCAATAATTATGTGTAACAAACACCGCAATGGGGCATAAAACCCGAGCTTGAGAGGTTCTTTTCTTCTTTCGCCAGGTGAAATATTAAGAGAATTAGCCGCTCCCGGAGATCAAAACGAACGACTCCCAAATCCAACATCGCCGACCTGGATAGTTAGCAAAAGGGCCGTTTCCCCGTCGTCGGTCTCCACGTGAGAATGTTCATCTCCCTCCCCATCACAGTACATCCGCCAGTGAAAAGCCAAACTTTTTATGGAAGCGACTCACAAGTGGCCATGAATCCGAGCCGAATGAAATCTGAAAAGGACCCTTGGAGCATCCCTTTCTCCATATTAATGCGGGATACGAGCTTGGGAGGAATCATTATTACGCTCGGGTGGAATGAGGAGTTTTCCAAACTGGGCCATACCCTTGTTGGCTAACTCTTTAATGACGCCGTTCTCATGCAATATTCGCATAAAAAAATCAGTGCGTTGTGTGTTTCAACGGATTGCCGCGGAAAATATTTCACAACTAATTTGCCGCAAGTTGTTTTACTTCCAAAGTTCATACAAAAACCGAGTGACGTAAAATTTTCTAATTACGCAACCCGTTGGCGGCGAGAGTCAAGAAGTGGCAACCGAAAAGTTAAGGGTCCAACTTTGTAACAACTTTGAAATTAACCCGCCGAAAGACACATTGCAAAGGGTCACTGACGTATCCCATTAACTCGCGTCGATCCATGGCAAATTTACAACCCTAATTAAAAACAATTACGGGGGAAGAAGACGCTTTTCTATTACGGCGTAACCGATTCTGGCACGCTTCTACGCTCACTGCAGTGGCGTACCATTCACTCCTGTAAATATTTGAATAAAAGCGCATGCGGGTTGCATAAATCCAAATTAAAATTCCAGTCGTTATAGATTGGTAGTAATAGTTTTGTAAATTGGCACTGGCAGAGAGCGCGACCGGGTTACTTTAATTAATAACAACTGCACCGTAAAGTTGTAGCCAGTAAAAAGTCATTAATCCTTGTAACCGTGGTAGCGTGAACCCGTCGCGTGTATCGAACAAAACTCGGGAACCGAACCACTTAATCCGATATGGTATCGTTTCGGATCTGGCTGCCATCCGTCAATGCTAGCCGAGTCGAGTGCTCATTTCGTGCACGCGTGGTACACGATTTGGTAATTCGGTGTACCAGGGAAAATTTATGGACGATTATTTTGACCGGTTTCGGTAATTGGAACACTGGAAATTCTGTGATTCTTCTTTTAATAATCTATGACCATTAATTCGTATTGAAGCCCTCGCGTCTGAGGATCGTGATTCTCTCTTCAGACCCACTGCAACTAATGCAGTGGATATGCAGATGCACTCTTAATGGCGATCATGATTTAGTCGCTTTGACGGAAGGACGCACAGTCCAAACCTTTGCATCTTTATATGTTTCCAGAATGATGAGCCATTTCTTCTATAGATGTACCCAAAGTTGTGTGCAGAACTTTAATTAGCGCTCCGTACGTGAGCAGTGCTTGAAAAGAAAAATACGAGCAATCACTTATATTGTTTTATATTACTTAGTCATATTCGAATTAAATTCTCTTCTCAGTTTTCCATAAGAAAAAAACATTGTTTTCTTCTTAATTTTATACGCAACCGCGAATGAAAAGTGATTTGTGCATCGAGCTCGGGTGTGCGGTTGATATAAATTTATCCCCCCGCTCGCCTATCCTCCTCCGCCCGGCGGCACCATATCCATCATAGCCGCAGACAAACCAGAGACCAGATAAGTCGATCCAAACCGCCAAGTTAAACTTATCGGAAATGAAACACACTTATCTACCATACGATTACAATTGATGGTCAGCATTTCTGGTAAACAATCTTTTGTTATATTATAGTCAACATAATCCTTCATGGAGTTGACTAAAACCCCAAGTAAACTTTGATAAATATCTAACAAAATAGTGCTGAAATATATTGTATGTGCTTAAACAAATCTGGTCTCTAACGGAATCTTCACCACAGAGGCAGTATACCCTGGGAAGGAAAACCCTAATCTATTGACCTTGGTAAAAATTCTGAAACTTTCAAACTGGCCCTGTTGTGGTACCAAAGAAAGAAGTGTTGAACTAAAGAAAGCTTTTCTCTGCCCAACCAGAGTTTGCCTTATACTTTCCTCTCCATGATGCTTCTCCTTGTAGAGAAGTTGAAGTAATGTTTTGTTCTTGACGCGTTCATATAATCTTCAACATTATTCGGTTGTACCACATTTCAAGCGTTTATAATAGTTATCCAATATGTAAAAATGTAAAAAGTCATCGAATATTAATAACAATAGCCAAGAGACCCACCCTCTCAGCAATAAATATTATCAGTAGAAGTATTAAGCATTATGGAGATAAGTACATATCTTCTAGATTCGAAGTAACCGAGCTTTAACTTCTTTGCATCAATCCTGAAGACTACTAATCTTCATTGCTTATTGAAAGATTATTAGCATCATCATAGGTAACTTGAAAACTCTGATGACCATCTGAATTCAATCTCTTTTTGAATGATCATATTTTTTTATTCTTTGCCATTTTAATTGTCCATGTCACTATACGTGACGCAGGAATGATCATATTACCAAACGTATCTTGGCGGTCTTCTTAAAGTGTGCCATAAACACTCGTTTAGTTCAGTGGTCTCCAAAGTGGGCTAGGTATACCTCGGGGGGTACGCTAAGTGATACTCGGGGGTACGCCAAAGAAGTAGAATCACGATACACTTGTGAGTGTATGATCTATTACAGATATAGATGTTATATTGCAGGGAGTACAACTTATAATTAATTTCATCTTTGATCAAACAATTTTGGAGATCAGCGAAATCGGCCCAGTATGAATTTAACACATTTGCGGATACGACTGCAATTGCAGTCGTATTTTGGTTAATAGCGCCGGACAAGTCTACGTCTGCAGTCTTAATGCTATGGAGATTTTAAAATAAAATGTATCCATTATTATTGTCTCGGGGTATTCGCTTTCGTTTCTCGTGTACCATCTCGTTTACCATCACCTTAAAGAAGGAAACATATTTTAATAATTGTACTCCATTTAAGAATCCAAATAATCTCTGAAACTTTTCCTATTAAACCCCTTAATAGAAAACCTGCTCGCTCTTTTGGCATTTATTTATGAACGTAGTATTGTTTCCGTTATTAAATCTTTTATGAATTGATATAAAAGAATTTCTACGCAATCTCTTTGTCAAACGTCGTTCTTTTATATTATATTTATTATCTTTTGTATTTTTTTCACGTATATGTAGCTGTATAGATTTCTAGTCGTATAAATGTATTATTATATTTATTGAACTTTGAATTGAAGCATATTTCCCCGTATATATTTTTAAACATTCTTCATACAGACATATCGATATCCGGATTAACCCTTTCAGTGCGGGGCGCATCGCGTACATGCGCAAACAAATCGTGTCCGGGTGCGGGCGCATCGCGTAGATGCGCGAAATTCTTAAAAAATTAAACTTGTCGTTGCATGTAAACTAGACCGAGTTAAGTGATGGTGTTTGTTTTAAAAATCAGCAAATAAGCACAGCTAACCAAAAAAAAAAAAATTTACCAAAAGCAGCAAAGCATATAAAATATAAATATGTGAACCGTAGCCATTCAAATCGCGCTTAAGCCTTCATTCAAATCCCCGCGCAACTCGCGGTATCGGTGGACATACTCGGCCGTCTGGCCGGGATCGCCATGAAATTTCACGTACATTATTTAAAATATAATTAAAATGCTATAATTATAGTTAAAATTTGTTTATTAATTTAGGTCCATTTAGGGCCGATTTGTCGAAATTTTATGAAACGTCTTATTTTAAAAAAAACGTCATAACTTTTTTATTAATCAACATATTGAGCTGAAAATTTAACTACTTCAACCTTAACATTTACTGGATAGTAAATGCAAAAAATATATTTATAGGTATAAATAACAGGGGTCAGCAAATTTTTTAAAAACGGGCCGAATTGATTTTTTTTAAAACATGGCCTTTGGAATGTTGGATGTTGAAAACGAATCAGGTCTATCAAGTATCACAGTAGACATTTATTTGCGCTGATTTAAACAGTGGTTACAAGTAAATTAGACACCGAGCCGAAAATTCAGCTCCACAAACACAGCTAATTTATAATCGTTCAATCACAAGAAAGAAAAAAACTATACAAAAATATACATATGGAACAAATCCTGAAAGGATTCAGTTATATCTCGTGGCCGACATTAGTGTTTGTTTCCGTACGCTGGGTCAGGGCTGCCAAAAATATTGTACGTACATTATTTGAATTTCAGTTAAAATTTTATAATTATATTTAGCTTTTGTTTACACTTCTAGTCCGTTTTTCCGAAATTATAAGTAATGTCACTACACGACGACAATAAAGACCTTTTAATTGATCCATAATCTGGGATTTTGGATATTCAGAGGAAGAATACGAACGTTCCGATTTTGCGGTGACTATAGAGACCCGATATCCCATGTAATTCTAAAAAAAAACAATTACCGAAAATCTATTACATTGAGATCTGGTCCTTTTATTCTGTCATACATGAGCTTGATAGGCTCATCATCAATCGATAAAACCGATATGATGCTATCCAGTCTAAATTGTCTTAGAAAAAGTGTGAAATGGTATAAGAAAATTGCATTTCACATTTTTGATTTATATTTTTTTTAAACGCACATACGATGTAAAGGAATATAACCAAAAAAAATATCGCTTTCAGAATTTCAACTAAATGTAATAAAGGAATCTTTAAAAAAATATAAATTGTCTCCGAAAGATATAAATACTCAAATTGTTCGTCAGGTTTCGTTTTCGCGTACAATATCAACTGAATTATCAAAACATATGCCGCTGTTGCCAATCACAGGTAAATTTCAAAATCATATAGGACAATGTCATGTTTGTTCCTATTCCACCAAATCTCAAAAGAGGGTAATGTCACGTTACTTTGCCCATCGTGCAATGTGACATTGTGTGTGAAAACGACAAGCTTTGCAGAAATGCATACACACCAGGTAAATGGATTATGTTGGCGTTGTACAACATACTGTGTTGATTCTTTTTATATATATTATTTTATTTGACTGATTTGAATAATACCCATTCCATAGTTCTAATTTTGGTTTAGTCCAATGTATATTGTTTATTATTTTATTCATAACACATTTTTACTATTGTGTATTTTTTAATATACTTTTTTTAATAATTAGTATGTACTTTTATATGTATACTCTGTACATACTTTTTTAATAATACATGTTTATTATTTATATTTATTTTTATAAATATTAATGTGCATCCCTGTAAAATATTAGTAAGAATGCTTCTGCTTTCTTGCAAGCAATAACATAAGATTGATGACATTCAATGGTGTCGTCATCTCAGATTGGATTATATGTTCTTTTTCTATATACAAATTCATTTACAAGCAATCTCTATACCTTTTGCAATAAACGTATATTTACGAGTTTGATATGAAAGCTACTTTGTCTTCAAACAGAATTGTATCACTAATATAAAAAAAATGCATCCACATGTGCGCACTAATAATGAACATCGCCTTCTATCGGCCGGTTGATATTTTGACCACCTGATATACTGATAAAAAAATAGTCGCACGTCTCAGAATGGTTCGGCACCCCACTTGAGTGTGACGTAGTGAACATATGGGGAACGGGACGCGAGGGGGGCGACGCGGTCGGTCGGCCGGACGCGGATCTCTGTTTGATAATTGATTTTGTCTGATTTATTATTACGAAAAAATAAAGCGAATCGAGTTTTATATTTTGGTTGAGATGGAAGACCATATCCGACCAACATGTTTGTACAACCGTATAGAAAATGGTCTAATATATAGCGGTAAACGGTGAATACAATCACCTCGCCAAAAAAATAATTTCGTCTCAAAACGGCGCCCGCACTCAGATGCAGAATCGTTGTTAGACCCGCCGCATTGAAAGGGTTAAGATACATAGACATACTCTATGAATGGGTCTCAAGAACGGCGGAGCTTTTTAGATAATGAGATGGCTCTCCTTATTGCTCGCTGTAGCAGCTGTGTATAAATCTTCCCCTTTCAGGTATCGGCCGTATCTCTCCTTTTATTGGATAGAACTCTTTTCAATATTCTCTGTAGGTGTTTTTTTCCATTAGCAGTTGTCGCGCGTTTCTAATTTTCCGGCCCAGTGGGTCTCCGACACAGAACACAGCATCGCCGTGGGACCTCTGCCCGACAATATTGTAGATGAATAAGGAAATAATTGCATACCGAGCGTTATTTAACGCCGATGGAAACGTTTCGTAAACATGTTTACCGCATTTATTCAAATATACCGTTTTTTGATAAGACACGATGTCGCCGCGGCTGCATATCTCCGTGCTTTATTTGACGTGTCTATTCTGCATATAACGAAATTAGCATGGCACGTGAGTCTACTGGCAAGCTGGACGGGGGTGCCTCAGACGTGACGCATGTACTGCGGAGGAGTTGCATCAAATATACATGGAGAGCGGGTACGTGGAGGGCATTTGGAAAACCCCATGGCGGACCCCGTGGCAGACGGCTCTTGTGACACAATTTGTTTGACAGCCGGACCGGTCGGTTTCGAATAAACCTATGCGGTATGCCTCTCGAATACATTACCATGGCATTAGACGATATATTCCCTTTCGGTCCTTTATATTTATGCAGGTTACTCGCATCCTTATCGATAATGTGATCGTATTATGTTGGAGTGTCTTCGGGGAGCTTTCCGGTATTCTCATTGTCAATCTTTGGGAGTAGGGACTCCATTGAATTTAAAGATGTGCGATTGACAATATTGGATATATCGTATCTTTGCAGAATAAGCTAAATAATATATTACTTGATCAATCAAAATTACTTAACCCCTTAACTGCTGAGCAACGATATATCGTTGTGTTTTTGTTCAAGCAATATCTCACCAATCAAAGGGTTAGCGATGTTAAACTATTAACTGAATTAATGAGAAATCATTTTTTATTTTTCTGGAATAAGTTTTTTAACACATTGCCTACGGGGCGAATCGCGGTCAAACTTGCGCTGGGGCGGGACGCCTTGCCGAAATTTGGTGAAACGTCGTCTTTTACAAAAAAATCACAACTCTTTTATTAATCAAGACATTGAGCCGAAAATTAAATTACTTGAACTTCAACATTTGCTGGATGGTTAATGTAAAAAAAAATCCGAAAGCAGGAATCAATAAACATTTTGGGAACGGGCGTAATTGCTTTTTTATTATAAAATGTTGTTTGAAAATGGTCTTTCAATTCAATGTTACATTTTAAATATTCATATCGAATGTTTGTGTGTTTGAAATTTCAAGGTCTTTAGCCCTTAAGTCACTGGACAGGCCATAATTCTTATTATCTAAAACAGTTGTTTTTATAATTTCCGAATGTTGAGGAACGTCATAAATTAAAGAGAACAATGACGGTATCACATCGGTAAGAATTATTCATCAAATATAAAACATCCTACTAATGAGAAAATATTTGAAAAAAAAAACAATACAAAAGTAATAAATAAATTATCAAATAAATCAATAAATTCTTAAATAATTTACACTCAATAACTAAAATATTTCGAATGAATGGTTTTATATGCACTAGCCGCTTTTGCCGAAATTCTTCTCAAGGTCTGAAGTATCTGACCAAAAATATTAGTATAAGTTACAGTCGATCAAACACGTAGTGTCGGCTAGCGTGTGTTATGCGCGCCCCGGACATACACAAATACACTTTTGACGTGAAATCCACGTCCCCCGTAGGCAATGTGTTAATATAAATTCTACATGTCACAAACATGTATTTGTCTTAAGTCTAAAGAAATAAATATTATAAATAATCATTGTCTTTTATTGTCCGCAATTGCGAAAAAAAATTGTGCCGAGTGCGAGTGAAAACGTGCGATTGACACTTGTGCGAGAGTTCGAGGGTTGCCGTAGTCGGCAGCGCGTCTTCAGTCTGCGGCGCGTCTTCAGTCTGCGGCGGGACATCGTTGAGTGTACGTGTCATTTACGCGTCATATTTTTTAGTTAAAAAATCTAAAGTATAAACCAATTTATGAAGCATTTTCATTATAAATAGACCCCCTTCGGACCCCCGCTGTGACGGATCAGTTGTCATGTCATGTTATTATTACATTATATTTTTTAGTATTAATTTGTAATCCCAGTCGGCAGTCCGCTGCCCATGTGAATGCAGACGTCAAATATTCTGACAGGTTGATTAACAGTGTTGCCAACTTCGATCGATAATATGATGTCGGCAAATAAAAATATAAATATTAATTTATATATTATAATTAAACGACTTGGAATATGGTAAATAACCTCTACGGCACAATTTATACACACAACATCTTTAACGTCATGGCTGCTTGAAAACAACACGTCATCTGAAGGGGGTCTATTTATAATGGAAAATAGACCCCAAGCATTTTTTTAAATAGATTATTCTAATAACAAAAATAGTCATTTATGATATGCTTAATAATTTGGTCGATATTTTAGATTTTTTAACTAATCAATATGACGCGTAAATACAAGCGCACTCGGCGATATCCCGCCGCAGACTGAGGACACACCGCCGGTAGAGCGACCGACTTTGAACAAAAAATCTACAGTCCGTCCGGCCCTATTCATGTATTATATATATTCAAATTAAGTTGAAATATAAATAAATGTCAATATACTAGATTTTCCATTTTAAGTACAGAAAGTTGACATCAACTTTCTGTACTTAAAAATATTATTAGATTTTTCTCGCTAGTGATAATAATAATAAAAAACAACGTTATGTCGTTAATATTGTTTAAAATTCTGTAATATTTTATAGATTTAAAACAATTAAACTACTTTTATTATTGTTGTAGTGGAGTTAATGGATTGGGCCTTCATATAGATTTATCCTTTATTATTGCAATGGTAGTGCAGTATACGGAAAATCTAGCTTTTCCAAATATATTTCAGTCCATTAAGATGATGGATTATTGTGTGGTTAATACATTAGTGTAATGCAGTTATTTAATGGTTTCTGGTGGGGCGTTACATAGAATTTCAGATCGGAAAGGGTCCAGCGATTCGAAATATGATAAATTGCGAATATTTTTTTCGCGGGTATGTAAATAATTCGCATTCGCTATCGAATATGCCGAAAATTGTGTTCATTACATTCTACGATTCCTAGTGAACAATGAAAACGATTTTCAATCGAGTTACGAAACACATTATCGCTTTTTCCAATTCCGGCTCGGAAATGGAATTAGTGCCGGACGACAAATTTAATTTTTCTCATTTGAGCGTCGTACACAGTTGCCATCGATCACCGTTTTGCAGACAGGACTCGTTATCCGTCGCTTTTTTTTTATTCGACGCGATTCGAAGCCGCCTGTTCCACGGGGAAATATCGCTCTCACCCACCCCCAGTAATAAATAGCCTATCGAGTGCCAGGCCGACACATAAAGCCCCCATGTTCAGACCATATCATGTTTGTATGTTACGGCATTATCTCGGTATTTGGGTCGGAGCTTTGTTGGCCTAGGAATTGAACTATTGCATTTTTTTTAATATCAGCAATAACAGTAATTGTTTTATTTATTGTTATATAATATTAAAAAAATATATAATACCATCTGTAATCATATTATGGACGATTTTTCATGATAATATTTGCATATGAATACATGTATTTAAATGTTAATATATTTTAAATTATATATTGAAATAAAATTTTCAGATTTTCCACACCATTTATGTTATTAATCATGATTTCCCCTAATGGACGAGGGTGGATCTTGACAATTTGATTTATCCTTTCCCAGCGTTTTTGGTAATCCTCGGCGCTATCCTCTATATATACAGATATTTTTTATACGATAATCTCACAAATGTAAATTTCCTGAAACGTTCTATGCCGCACTATCGCTGAAATTAAAAAAAAATGTGTTGAATATATTTTTTTATCATAGATTTTTTATTAATACTTCGTTGAGGGGCTTTTGAGATGATTGTGGCGGGGTGTGAAAGGGCGTAAATCTCCCCAGGGAACTTTCAGCACGAACTAAAGCAATAGAAATATGAAAGTCATCTTTGAAAATTTGTTTCCTTAAAATTTTGATATGCCAGAAAGAGATGCTACAAAATGGGGTAGGGATGGAATAATTATTT
This sequence comes from Philopotamus ludificatus, assembly GCA_022495035.1. Taxonomy (NCBI): domain Eukaryota; kingdom Metazoa; phylum Arthropoda; class Insecta; order Trichoptera; family Philopotamidae; genus Philopotamus; species Philopotamus ludificatus. Next base: position 48,003 of record JAGXCT010034404.1, read on the forward strand.
CATCTCATTTTATAGTTGATGCGCCTTTTTGATTAAAATGGCTAAGAAATGAATTCGACCCTCGTCCAATTAGGGAAATTGGAACTTTTTGCTCAATCGAGCATTATTAATATTACAATAAAGAACGAGATAATGATGTACCGAAAATATATTTCAAATTCGCTAAATCCCAATAAATAAATCTACTCTTTGTGTTGATAAGACCGAGTGGCGTATATCTCAAGTCAAAGGTTAAATCAAGATCTATGTCTTTCCCATGAAAAATGGGGCGAAATATATTCACAGTAAATAAATCTTAGTGCTTTCTCCGTGTAAAAAATGATGGTAAGCCTTAAATTTTATTTATATCATTAAATTTACATAGCATGAATAAGTGAACCGAGATATTTGCATGTAGACTTTTCGGCGATGCTGTGTTGCTCATTAATATTTATTTAACAATTTAATTCATACGTCCCCTGTTTGTCACTTCTTTCACACAACACCACGCTGCATATTCAGATAAACAAATTAGCCCCTTAATTTCTGAGCCCACACATAACTCACCCCGGGCTTTAACTCACTTATATCAAAGATCTTCGCGAGGGTTGAGAGGTTTTATTTATATTAATAATTCATGCGTTCTCTCCCTCATACCCTCGCTATCTCTCTCTCTTCTTCGTCCTCCATTACTCCCTTGGCTCGTCTAGAGAGTAAATCGCGCACTCTCCAGATGCTGTGATTAGCGACCACAATCTCTGCTAGGAAATCTCATGAGCCGATATTGGTTTTGTTTGTTCTAGTTGTGGGAGTCCCAAATTGACGCTCGATTTGCAGTCCCTTGTTGTTTCTATTTTCTGTCCCTCGGCTAACGCACTATTTTCAATTACGTTTTGTTAACGATTTTCCTTGGAAGAAGAAAAATATCGCCAGGAAATTGAAAGCAAGCAAAGGGATGACAAACATTCAATATTCTTATCGCTAAACACACACAAACACACACATTCATCTCATTTCATCCCTCTCTACGTAATATACATACATACATTAATAATAAAGTATCGGTTTCTGAAAATCGAATCCTTCAGTATAAACTATTATTTATTCGAGTGGATAATTAAACATTAAATGTATCTTATTTATTATTTTTTGACGACGCAACTTCTGGTATTGCTGATAAGACGTCGCTGAAAAAAATGTGTCCTTTTTATATCCCCGCCACGTACTCCAGGGGGATAATAGTATTTTCTGTCGGGATAAAACGGTTTCCTTTTTTATCCTAAAAAGTGATATTTCCCGGTCCCATAGGATCGTCCGAATTGTACGATATAACTTTAACACTCTTATGTATTGTTTTGAGGCTCTGAATTATTTCTGCGTTCGTGTTGTGTGTAAATTTTGCTCGGTTTTGGGGCATAGAGCATTTCCATGTTTAAAATTTTGAATTTGAAGGATTAAATTGTGTTTGTTATATATATAAAACCTCAGTTTAAATGAAAACCGTGTAAAATATAAACTTTTATTGAAACACATTTATCCTCTGGAGAAATTTTCTCAGATATGTTATTTAAGAATCACTTGTACAATATTTAAAATGCATGCCATTGTATTATTCCATAGTTTGATATTTTTGCAAGACGTTATTCCTAAATAAGAATTCTGCAGCGTACCATTTTCATAAAATTTTCATCCGCGAAACCCGTCTCTTTTCGACGCTAGACTTTAGTAGATTTTTCTTGCAGAATAAAAATAAATGACTTGATATTTCCACCATTTTCACGGAACGTGCAAATTATTCAAGCCTTGTGAATCTGTTCATATTTATTTAAAATTTTTATGAGAAATTTAAATAATAATTCCAAATTATTTTCAAACGATATACGATTGCTGAAAAATTTAAATTCAGAAATTCAGTTCGTTTAAAAAAAATATGACTTTTTTTAAATCACAGTCGTCTTTATCTATCCCCTATATATCCATTATTTAGCCACGATTCACACAAAATAAATCTTTCAACAGCCACGCCTTCTTACAAAAAGAATAAGGATTGCTGATTCCGCGCCGGATGATTTGTGTTTTTTAAAAACCTTTTCTCATAGAATTTTCTCTAAACTGTATAAGTACAGATATAATTTAAAAATAATTTTATGATATTTGAAAAACTGTTTTTACATATATCATATTACGAAAAAAATAAATACTGAAAAATAGTATTTTTATCAATATTTTAAGGAAGTAATATCCGGATATATAATGGTTATTTTTAAGATCATTGATTCCGTTACAGTCTCAAATACAGAGTAACCCCGTTTTCACGTGTTCCCGCTATTTGCGTTAAATTTTTACAATCTCGTTTTATATTATTACCCCGTTACTAACTCCAAATATACGTTTTCCTCCTTCGTTTTTTTATTAATCCCTTCAAAAACGTAAAAAACGGGATTTTACAGTATTACATAGGGTAAATTATTAATTTTTCTAACTAAAATTATTATTTTTTAAATTTTATTACTCACTCGCACTAGATCTATACTTGACGTATCGGATGCAAGCGAGAAAAAGCATCGCGCCCTGGTCGCAGAAGCGAGTTTTGTTGTTTTTATTTTTTTTTCAAAAGTGTAGACAATAATGGTTAATGATTATTTATAATATTTATTCTTTAGACTTATTTTTGGCAAATACTAAAAAAATGTGTCATATAGGATTTATATTAAAAGAGATTCGAGAAAATTTAAATACTTGGGGTCCCAAATAGACCGCATCTGCACAGCTAGGTTTTTTTTTTTGTCTTTTAATGAATGCTCTAAAGATTAAAACAGGTAGTAATCGGATGATACTAAATCTGATAAATATGGAGGATGCGGAAGAACTTTCCACTTTCGTTTTTCTTTTAACCTAACCGGGCCGATGGGGTCTATTTGTTATAATTATATAAGCTCTTCGTTTGAAAAAACGCGATTGTTTTTGTTTGATCGTGTCATGTACAATACTTTTCAGCAGTTATTGTTTCGTCAGGTTTAGGAAGATCATTGTGAATAATAATCTAATTCCACCAAACACATAAAATAACTTTCCGAAGTGTCAATCCTGACTTGGGCGTTCGACCGGGGGTTTTGTTCTTAAAAAGTCATTATTTTTTTTTAATACATTATCTTATACGATCCATTTCTCGTTTCTACAACCATTGAATAAGAAAAAAACTACAGAGATGATTACTTTACCGTATTTGGACACAAACTGATCTCAAACGAGAGCAAGCGACAATAGTGGATTTCTTTTGGGATGACCATACATGTATTTGTACTGCCAAACCTTTAAGATATTACCAGGAAATAGAAAATTATTTATGATTCTTGTACTGAAATATGATTTGTTGTCAAAAATGGAAATAAATCTGAACTCGAGAGTGTTTGGCCCCCATATGTAATAGCGTTATGTCGACTCGAGGGTTACTTGGCCCTTTGGGTTCGGCAGGTAGACGATAACCAGGACCCCATCAGTCACTCCAATTTCGATAAAATGAAATCATGTGTGCGGTTCGGTCCTCTTTGTGAACCGGACAAGGGACCAAAATACATACTCCATTATCGGCCGGTAATTGAAAATCGACCTGGCCCGTACTGAAAAACGCCAAAGTAAATTGGACGCTTGATTGGAGCGGCCGAGCCGAAGCGGGCCAATAGTTTAATGGATTAATTAGTCCGGATATTGGACAGCAGCTCAGGGCTGTTATTTTTTTGTTGACGTCGAGAGTCGATCGGGGTGCGATAAGGGTCGCCTCGTAATGTATGGGTATTTCGTCGGCGATAAAGTGTCGAATTACCGGGAATACCCTCGTTGTTTCAAGGCTCGTCAATAATGCAGCAGACGCGACGGGACCTAGGGCGCAGCCCCATCAGGTCAGCTCGTTTACCACCACCCTTCTGCAGCTGTCGAAAATACGCTCAATTATTAATCGGGACAAATGCAAGTCTGCAATAAACAGCCTCGGAGGATCTAAATCAGGTTTGCACGTAGCTGGGGATGAAAAGTACTTTCGATCGATACCTATTTCCATTAAATACCCCATTTTTCCGTTACGCTTGTGCTCTCGCAATGAACAATCGTAGCGGGAAATGAATTGCAGCAACAAAATGTATTGATTTACTCGACAATGGCATTCACCATTGTTGTTTCAGTCGAGAGCCATGCCCAAGAATTAACTAAGGGCACAGGAATTTTCTGGAGAGAGAGAATCTTCGGTACAATGGAGGACGAGGGTGGGCGGTGGAGGTTCTTCAAGAGGGTGGCTCGGTTCTCCCTAATAGCCAATTACGGAGAGAGATGGCTTCGTCGGATCATCGAGACGTCTTCTGGCTGCTCAGGCTGCCGGAGCTTTTCGCCAAGATCATTATCTTCTCGAATATTGAACAATGGAGGCTGAGTGTATGGCGACATGTCGATGTGCGAAATAGCTGTGAATTATCACGAAACACAATGAGCTTCCGATTAGTGTTCCGTCTGTATTTTTGGAATATTTTCTCGTAATGCACGTAATAATAACCCAATTTCCCGCCATTCCGGAAAATTTTCAATACGTACACGTGTTGTATAGAGCGTAAGGAATTCGGTAGATTTATACACCCGAAACGGTCGCCTCCCCTTTCCTATCCCTTATGCCGCTGTACATCTTTCCACGCTACATTTTTGTAAATCCTCGCAAAATATTCTGCTCGGTCAGCAATTTTTCATCTCACGTACATTTTTTACAGGTCATTCATACGGCCTCCCTTATGTATTTTTGCTATTTTCGCGACACGTGACCATTTTATCATCGAGACGCATTGAATGATGTCTGGTGACATTGGGCTCGTATTACCGAGATTCGAATTTCAATATCACGTTGCTCGATTCGTGTGACTGATTTAGCGAAAGTTCAATGAATCGGAAGGATTATAAAACCCATCGGCACGAATGTCCTTTGACAGGGATCCTTGGTTAATGAAGGAGAAACATGAAAAGTGATGCGAGTGCCCGAGGGCATCGAATCAGACGTTTTCATTGTTTTGCATTTCGATGACGGTGTATCGCTTATTTTTTGCACAAGATAGAGCCGTTCTGTATTTCAAGACTTACCCCAATTTATTACACCACAATAAACTAAATCTTCCGGAATGTTATGTAATAAAATATTTTTTTATCATAAATGCAGACCTTAGCATATTTTTTTCTATATGTTGAGAGTGGAAAATTCGCAACATACGTCAACACGAGGGTTATGTGCAATGGAGCATAAACCCTTGCAAAATATTGATAATATGATGAAATAAAAGCAAAAAAATGATATTTCAGAGGATGTGATACAATCTCGCAATCCTGAAACGCCACAAAATCTGAACTTTATCCGAACATATTTACATAATACATTAATTATGCAAACAGATTACATAACACAAACAAGGGCCACTGTTGGCGATGGTGTATTTACAAAAAACTCTTCAGCCGCCGCGTCCCATACATAATGTATACCCTCGTGTATTGCTGTTTTTTTTTGAAAATTTCCTCAAAAGCCGAAAACCTTCAGCGTTTTTACTTTTTCATCCGCGGACAATGCCGCGTTTTCATAGCAATATTTCAAGCTCTCCGACGGTCCTCTATGAATATGTAAAGAATTTGGGACAGGTGGGTCACAATTTTTAGCCCGTCTGCCGTATCTCACGAGCCGCCCCTGCACAAAGCACGAGGGGACGTTTTGACTTCAATTTATGTCACCTTGATGCAGACGTCTACCTCCACCACCTCGTGACATACACGTGCGAGCCGTCTCTCTTAAATCAATAAGTGAACGCAATCTCATTTAAATTTGATAACCTTACTTGGCGCTCAACTTCAGCAGTATCCAGTGAAAATCTAATAACGCTGGAACCGATTACCGACGGTATTATAAAGCAGAGTCAATGAGGGGTGAAATATTTCAATATATATCTCGCATAAAATCGAGATGCTGTTAAATCTAGATCCAGATAAAATTAATTAATATTTTTATTCGTTATTGGAAATGCTACAAAGACCACGATTCTTGTACTACATAAGGAGTCGCGTCTTTGAATAATAACAAGTAGTTGGCACGAGCGAGACACCACACAATAACGAGCTCCATTTGCGGAGAGCGACGGGGGAGGAAACAGAGGTCGCCAACTGCTCCCGCGGGACGCTCCTCCCGGCAATGCGTCTTTTTTTGGCTCGGCACGTGCACCGCGGGATCCCACTTCCCAGCCGTGTCGTCCTCTCTCCCGTCGGGATTCGAACCGCCCCGCGACAACTATCGATTGTTCTCGAGTCGCCGCGGAGACGTCCTCTCCTTCCCGCCAAAATTGGATAATATGTTAATTTCGCGTGGTTGCCGCGGGGACCCAATTCGGGAATGATGAATGGACGCGTTAGTGCTCTGGGGATGTAGGGCGTTCGCGCGGAGGACGTAATTAGGTCGCGGCGTCGACTAATGGTTATAAAGTCATTAGGGTTTTAGAAAAGTTTGCTCAGAGAGGACAGGAGAGAATTAGCAACAATATTCTTAGACCATGATGAATTATATGTTAGCTAACACAATCACAATGTTATATACAATCTCAGGATTAAATTACACGGTATACCCGAAATAAAAAAGGATTTTTAATTTTATTTCTAGCTATTGGGATGTGTAGCGCTGATACAAAAGCAAGGATATATCGCTGAGTAGTGAAATGGTTAAATTCGGAACAATTATTCTTTTTGTCAAAAAAATAAACGCCCGATTCCCCTTCCTTTTAATATGTTTTAAAAATAGCACGGCTCAGAAGTTCTGATAAATTATGTACTTGTTGTCCACTTATTTTCTTTGGAGAAAACGCGATTAAATAAAGAAACATGGAAATCAATCTTTCAACAAGTTTTATTTTGGACCAAATATTTCCGGGAATATGTCACTAAAAATTGACACATTAAATATATTATTTCAGACTTATATACAATTTTATATATACTTATATAAAAACTGAACAATATATATCTATAATATTTAAAGTCTCTTTAAATGTTATATCAATCTTGGGCTATATTATTTTCTACATGTTGTGCTTTCATAACTATAGTATTAACATATACCTATTTATTCATTTAACGATGGCGCCACTCGCCCATTTAATGATTCTATAGACATTTTAAACATCCGAGGGTGGTGGGATGTATAACTCACCATCCAACCCCTGACTAGTGTCAAAAAGAACTTCAGGATTGCTAGATTTTGCCCGATTTTGCCCGCTTTAAAGTATTAAAGTTAATTTATTGCGTGTTTAAATAATTTTGTTTTTACAATAAACAGTCGACCCTCCTATAGCGCCGAAATAAGAACCACACTATTAAAATTCTTCCTATAGAAGAGAAGACACCCATACACAACCTTTGACTTATTTTATTCTACTTCCATACTTTCTATATTTTTAAAGATTACTCCCGGATTTGAGCACACCAATTAATTACGTATTTACGAAATATTTCATTTGACCTTGAAAATTTAGCTTTTTGTAGATAACAACGATCTAGAAGAAGGTACTATGAGCTTACTCTATAGCAGTGGTTCTCAACTCTATGCCCGCGGGCGCATGTGCGCCCGCTACAAGCTGATGGGCTTGAATATTTTTAACGGATATTTGTGAAAAATGGGACATTTAAATCATGAACTTCAGGGAAAAAATAAAGATATAGCAGAAATGATTTATATAAAAGCCTATAAAGCTAAAATACAATTTTGGATAAATAATTTGTCCAAAAATTCTCTTGAACATTTTCCAAAAATGAAAAAGTGATTTTTGACCTAAAACTATTTATTTTTCACCTTAAGAAGTTTTTGGAGCAATTTGAAAGTAGATTTTAGAATGTTAATTTTCCATTTTCGAACCAGTGGCTACATTTTTAGTAAATCCTTTTAATACTTAGACGGTTCTAAAATTGCAAAAATTTCCAAGAATTTGAATGCTCAAAACGACGTCGTATTAAAATGGTGCGGACTGCATACAAATATTTGGATTCTAGCCGACCATAAAAAGTACCCTCTTTTAAAAAAAGGAGTTTACAAAATTTAATCCTGTTTTGGATTCACATATTTGTGCAAATCTTTATTTTCCACCATGAACATATTTAAATAAAAAACCAGATCTCGACTTACCAATAGCAACGTTGATGATTGTTTACGATTGGGATTGTCATCTTACATTCCTGACTTTGTTAAAGTTAGTAAGTAAAATGCAATGTCAAAGATCGCACTAAATGTGCTTATTATTTTGAATATATTTTATGACTTTTTATCATAGATATTTTTGTTGTAACTGTATGGTATTTTTTATGATTCTTTTATAAATGTAAATAAATGCTTAATCTTTCGATTTATAATAATTAAGTAATTAACGTAAAACATATATTTGTAAAGCTCTTCAGGGAACAATGATAAAATAAATAAATAATTAATATGTACTACTTAACCCTTTGAACTCCAATTTTTCTTTCTAAAGCTTACCAGCAACTCCCAGCGATTTTCAGCGAATTTGCTTAAAAATATATTTAAGGTAAAATCATTGGAAAAATGTTAAAATAAATGAATAAAAAATGGTTTTAACTCTTAAGTGCACTTTATTATGCATTTATTTAAAGACTAATTTACAGAATTTATTATTGTGCGATATTTCTTGAAACAATCCTTGGGTGAAGAGCCTGGTTTTTTTTCTATCACACGTTTCATGAAGGTAGTTTCGTCTTCCTCCAGGAATTTTCAATTTTAGACATACCATGCGGTCCTTGTGTTTCTTAGGATTACTGTAAATGAAATGTCCAGTTCGATCTAAACGTTGTTCTGTATCAGTTGTTGATGATTTCCCCGGTTTTGATCTTGATATACGAAAATTTCCAACCAATTGCATCAACAAAGTTTGGCGAAATTTTTTGTGCTTCATAGGCTTTCTGTTCTCCCTTTTTTCACATTCTTTGTATAAAATGTAGGAGTTTACAATACTAGTCTCGAAGCCCCAAAAAAATAATTTCCTCCACCATTTTAAAGTCTTACGCATGAAGCAATAAGATGTCGCCAATTGGTCGGCGGTATCTACCCCACCCATGTTTTAATATATTTATGTATAAACAATAGTTATATATAACCGTTGGCTTATTTATCGTGTGTTCATTATTTTGGGCTGATCTCCTCGGTCTTCTTCTTACAGCTTTCGAAGACGACGTGAACTTTGTACTCATCATAGTCACTATGCGTTTATCGCGCCAAGCTAGCACGAGCGTATTTTTTTTTCTAAACGCTATTTTATTCCCAATTACTAATCTTGTTTTTTTTTATATCTGGGTAATTCCTTTCTATTCTTCATAATTATTCCTGTTAAGTAACATTTTTTCTTTAGCAATTCTTTGGCCAATGTTGCATATCTGTATAAATGTGATACCCCTTGCAATCAGAAATATGCTGTTGCAAGTTGTTGAATCATTATAACCTGATTCTACTGGTAAACGTCAAGTCGAGTCTAACCAGTCCTGAGTCGTAGCTTCCAAAATATGGGACGAATCAAGATGTAGCTTGGCGAGAATCAGACAAAACATATATTCTAAGGCCCAATTCGGCCGAGAAACCCTTGGCGTCTTTTGTTATAAAATTCGTTATGCGTTTCAACCTTAATATAAGAAACAAGTATTTCTCCTGGTGTTACAAAAAAAACATCAAATCGTCTCTTAATTATTTAAAAACGACTGATGTAAAAAAAATGTCGAGGTGTCCTCGACATAGGAGTTGCCGGTAAATAACCCATGTCGAGGCCACCTCGACATAGGAGTTCAAACGATTAAATCTTGTTTTTTTTAAATTCGGCTTGCGCCCGCCGCTATCCTCCTAAATACTTTTGCTTAACCCTTTCAGTGCGGGGCGCATGACGTACATGCGCAAAAAAATCGTGTCCAGGGTGCGGCCGCATGTCGTACATGCGCGAGATTCTTTAAAACTTTAACTTGTGTTGCATGTAAACTGGACCGAGTTAAGTGATGGTGTTTGTTTTCAAAAATCAGCTAATAAACGGCTATCAGCCGTCAATACAACATATCACATTAAATTTATAGGAACCATGTAATATGTAAAATATTAATGTGCTTGGTCAAATCGGCGTGGTGTTTCATTCCGTCTCCGCGGTAGTATCGGTGACGTATCTCGGCTCAGGGTTGTTAAAGGGGTGTTCTACGTACATTATGTTCCCACATACGTGTTAATACGGATGTAATGATATAAAAAAATTGCATTTCGCATTTTTGTTTTGATTCGCGTTATTTTTCTCACTTAATAATCTCTGTTTGAACGAATTGATATTTTGTTCGATTTATTATTACGAAAATAAAGAAGCGAATCGAGTTTATTTTTTTAGTTGAGATGGAAGAACATATCTAATCAACATGTTTGCATAAATCTCTTATAGGAAAATGGTCTAATATAGCGGTAAAACGGTGAATGAAATTTACCTCGCCAAAAAAATAATTTGGTCCAAAACGGCGCCGCACTCAGATGCAGAATCGTGTTTAGACCCGCCGCATTGAGAGGGTTAATAATTGTTTATTTTAAAAGATTGTTTTATGATTAATGTAAAAATTGATTTTAAAATATGCATGATTATGTTTTTTATGAAAAAATTATTTGTTTTTCTGTTTCCATTATTACCTAAATCACTAACTCGTAGTAGTGATTTATTTCCGACATATTGTATAATTTCACGGAACTGCTTTCTACATATATAAATCCGGCAGTTAGCCGACTTTGTATACAAGGAAAATAATTCGGATCCTCAATCACACGTCAGAACCAAAAACCGCACGGCCCTCTGATATGTGGTTTTCGGTTAGTTTTGATACAATAACGCTACATCACATCTAGCGTAATTAATTTATAAACGTGCCGAGGCTATCGATCCCACGTTTTAGAAGCGGGGACTACCGTAAATTTATAAGCAAATTGCACGGCGAACTCGCTTATCCACGGACCCATCAAAGCAAACAACGGCCATTTTGCGCATCGTTTTGGCAGATACACCCCTCCGTAGAAAAATTCAGGATTGAATCCAATTAGCGGGGAAGTTGAACCTGAAACGGCGCCCTCGTTTCATTACGCAGGTAAAAAGTAAATGCAACGCGGCATCAGGTGCAGCCTCCCCGGGCCCAGAGGTGACCGCGATTTATTTATTTAGGCATTTGTGTTAAGTCAACCGAACGAAAGGTGAATTCTACCCATATATTTTTGATCGTTACGTCCGCCATCTTTATGTAATCTCGCGCGTTAATCTCGTCGTTATGTCCGCCAACGACATGTGCCACGTTATTATATCTCGTTATGCCGGGCCGTTTATTAGACCCGTTTTTATTTTTATATCTAGGACATTTTCGGGATACTGACTCTCACAGTAATGGCATGTCGGGTGGCTATATTTAAATACCACACGTACTCGGCCGCCACACAGATTGTGCCACTCGAGTGATATTAAATAATAAATTATATTTATTATGTTACCTGATAATATTAAAAATGCGACAAAATTAACCCTCAGTGTAAATATCAAGTTTTAGCTCGTTTTTTACCGTGCCTAGTTTTACTGCGGTAATAAAGTGTACGTTTCACAGCGATAGTTGGCCCTAATTACACATAATTCATAACGATTATCTAGGATAAAATATGCCAGCCGTTTAGGAAGTACGTAGTCGTGCTAGCTCAGGATTAAGGAAACATTGAGCTTCCCATTACCGGTCCCGGCGCGATAACTGCTCCCTGTCTCATCTCCGCATATACCCAGTCGCCTGGGGATTCCAAACAGAAACTTTAAATGCATTTAAATCCAATGTCAAAGGTGAATATAATATTATTTTTATTTTTTCAGGTGAACACCAGAGTCGTGCAACAGTGGAAAAATTATGTTTCATAAATATTGTGAGTAGCTAATCATACCTTACTATTTAATTAATCATGTTCATAATTTTCATCTTATTAATGCATTATGTTAAATCACAGAGGGTTGCGTGCTTCAGTGCATAATCCTAATCTTATACGTGCTAAGCGCTTACAAATTGTAGGTATTTATTTTTCGAATTTTCAGTATAATTTTACTATATGAAATTACCATATTAACTGAAAATGATGGATTACATAATGCCTTATATTGCTACTAAAACGTGTCATTTCTTTCATGTGTGAAATGCTAATTATTTCCACTCGCATTATGAATTATGATATTATTAGCATGACATTAGAAAAAATTCTTTCTTTGATTTATTTTCTTATACACATGGTAAGTGAAGGGACAAGGATATAAATATTCATCTAAAATTATTTTCATTTAAAACAAATGTGCAACGATAGGTTAATATCAGACCCAGAAGCCCACAATGGCAACTATGGCAAGGAAAATTCTGGAAACGAATTTTCAGTCAAAATATTCACATGAAAATATATACTGATGGAAAGGAATAGGTTAAAATGTTTTCAAATTTTGGTGGATCGTGAGCGTTGTACTTTGTAATATTAATAAATTACGGTCAGCCCTCCTATAGCGCTTAATTCAGCTATAGAGCTGCGTGTGTAGCAGTCCCTCTTATAGTACTTAATTCTACATCGCATTTTTTTACAAAACTGTTTTCAAAGCGAAATCACGTATTTTGTAAATTAGTAATACGTTCCTACTCCAAAAAAAGGTCAATACCCTTTGGTTGTCCACATAATATAACACGCGTTCAAACTAAAATAGATCAAGATTAATTAAAGAAGGTAATTGGATAAATGGTTTATAAAATACAATCTAACTAATCTAAATAAAAATGTAACCTCATGTTTTTATTGGATGCCTAGTCCTCTACTGAGCGGGCTTCTATAGCGTTGTCATCTCAGCGTTATAGGAGGAATTTAATTGGTTTAACCATTCATCACGGGAGGCCGCAAACAACCGCGTCGTCCGAAGCGGGTCTCTTAGAGACCCCAAGCATTTCAAGTCAAGATATTGTTGAATTTTTGAGGACATTTATTTTTCAGACTTTTTAGACAAATATAAAAAGTTTGTTAGATTTTGGGTTTATATAATATATTACAAGAGTTTCAAACAAAAACTTGGGGTCCCTAATATATCCCATCGGCATAGCTTTAGGTTAAGTAAAAAAGTCATAACCAAATTTTTGGGTCTATAACTAATATAATAAGAAATAATCAAAATATGGAAAATATTTTTAATTCGATTATTTACCTAAAAAAAATTACTAGAAAGCAATGGATTTGTTTATATTCTTTACATATTGTTTAGTATTGCAATAAAAATAATCGATATATAAAATTAAACTCCACAAGCAATTTCTCAATGTATAAGCTATGTATTTTAAAGGCGTTTTCCTTATACGTGACCTACATAGTATATATTTCTACTATTTTTTCAAATTCAATATCGAGTAGTTCGATTGAATCGGGAGACTAACAAAAGTTCTATCTAACGCCGAAGACAAATAGACATTTTAAATCCTTCCACTTCTTAAAACTTGCTCTTCTCTCCGACCCCATAAATTCGTTGTTTTTCTTTTTCCAGACTTTCCCAGCCGACATGTAGTTTTATTAAAAATTCTCTACACGTTCAATATATCAGACGAGATCGAGAGCCCCTGTCTACGAAGCTTCTGTTTTGGCCCGACCGATGCTCATTAGCGCTCACCCACCGCCCACTGCTCATATTCCCACCTGCCCACCCCCAAACGAATCCCTCCTCCGCCTCTGCCAACTGGAGCTCTTGCAGAAATTGTTCTGGCAGTGTAGACTTGGCACTCGCCCTTCCAACACCTCGAATCAACCGCTCTTTATACCGAGTCGATATGTATGTCGACGGACTTCCTGTCATCAATCGTGCGTACGTACTTGCAGAGGATCCTTTTGTGTAGCAAATAGGCCGCAAAGGCCTCCGTCCATCAATCTGGACCACTCTGTATTCCGGTGCAGCCTCCCCCGTCCGCACAGAATCCCAGTTTTATTGAAAGGAAAACGTTTATTCGTTTCAAGGGAGAGGGGAATAAATTACACCCAACTTGTACATATAAATGCAGGCCAGTGGCGGAAAATACATTCATTGTACCTTCGGGTACTGTCATTCCGAATCGGTATCCACTGTTGAAACTCCACAGCCAAACTGGGGCAGCCGGGTCGATTTTTTCGCTGTAAATTTTTAATTCAGATATTTATTTATTAGATTTGTTGGAAAAGATCAAATTGTGATTTTGCTCTTTTTAATGTATATTTAGCGATAAAATTAATTTATTTTATCTTATCCAGTGACAAAGAATTATGTGTAAATGTGATTGATGGTTATTAATTGGATTGATTAGGGATATATTTTTAAACAATCGTAAAAATATATTTAATTTTTACATTAGGACAATAAATTATAAGACATAGGCATGTGCAAATTATATAAAAACAATTTTTCCCAAAATCATTCATAAATTATCCATAAAACATGGTTAGACATTATTAGGATGTTTTAAATATCCCTTCCTTTTGAAACAAATTATTCAACAGTTTTTTTATTATTTAAAAAACAACTGCCTTATTTTTTTTAACCATTTGAACGCCAGCATCACACATGTGAGTCTATAATGTTTTTTCGTTGAAAATAGAGGTTTTATCAATGTATAAAAATTGTGATAGTGACATATGTTAGGTCAATACATTTTTTGCAATTTCTATCGTTTCTAAAGTCGCAGGCCTGGAGCACTAACTTAAACTACTTAACTCTTTCCACTATGTCCACTTTTAGTCTAATCTGTGAGTTACTCTCATTATATTTTTTTTTACGAATTTATTAAAAGAGATATTCATTGGGATAATGAATAAGTAGCATCTATCAGATCAACTCTGATATCCGATTAAAATAACTTTTTTTTTGTTTACTATAAAATCTTTTGGCCCAATTCATCTGGCCACTCAGAGTGTAATTTATGTATAAAAAAGTGTTCAACTTTGATCTTATGATATCGATAAAAATTGGCAACGTTGCTGCACCAGTCATATTTATTTAAAAACTGTTTTTACCTATTTTAAGAATATTATTATAGGAAAAGATTAATTAATTTAAACATATTGAGTTCAGTGTTGTCGCGTGTCGGTATCGGACGTGGCCGAGATCGCGGTTATGTGCAATCTTGATTCTATAGATTCTACGGAAGTATGAGGAGCCCATGCCGCTTTCCGTGCCGATTCGGTGACGTATTTGCTATCGGCCATACCCACGTCCGATTATTATTGTAACAATCCGCGCGTTGACAGCTCAGCTCTCGATCTTGTAGCTGGCGACCTGACCCGTATTCAAAGAGCCTAGTTAACATGGAAAACAACCATCGCAGTCCTGGCCTCAGGGTTGAGACAGACCTGTCTCTGCTGGTGCTTGGCAGGTGGATAGAAGAAGCCCCAGGACCGGCTGAGATCGTGGCAAAGGCCCATTTCGAGTTAGAAGGCCATTTTTAATAATAATGAATAAAATCCTGAAAATCATAGCCAGAATAATTTCAAATTTAATTTACGCATTATACGGGTACATTCCATAATTAGTTAAGGGTTACAATTTACGCGTAGAGACATTGGCGAGATTTAATTGACGAGATGCTAGATGACATAGATTTACAATGAGAAAAAACTTAAACATATTACTGGAAAGTATGGATCATCCAAAAAACAAACTATTGGGTTGTTCGGAAAGTAATTTCGTTTTTTACCAACAACATACTTAATTGTATTTTTTCACAGCCAACTTCTCACTTAAACCGCATAATTATTATTATATTTTGACAGCTGATATAGCAAGGCTTGTTTGTAAAAAAGTCCGATTGATTCTACGCAGTAGTTTTTGGTTGGTACCAAGAGTTTGGAGTTGGATGTCGGATTACGGAAAAGCAGCATCAATCTATCCTGTTTACATAAATAGTGGATTTTTTACGCGATATTATTTGTGAATTTCAATAATATCCCTTATTATTTTACTTATTGAGTAAAAATGCCTTTCTGTTTAGAATAGTTCATGTGAGTTTTGACAATATTCGTATACAAGTTGCACGTTCATTATCGGTCTGCACAGTGTTAAATATCACTTCAACATCAACGCTACACACACTTATTATGTTTCCATCTGTGTCGTCTCTTGTGTGTTTAATTCTAAAATGGCACCTGCCGCGGTTGCGCCATAGTCAGTTTGCACAGAAGTGCAGAGGAGCGCTGCACAATCCCTTCTGTGCACACTTGCGCACTTGCACACGTCATCGCGCCCTTTGTGGCCACCGCGAGGCTTTTACCGAATTGCGCGGGAGGGCCACGTGACGTGCTGGCCCCGCGCGCTCATTCATCCAAAAGTGCTCGCGGGAAACCCTTTTCAAGGAAAATAAAATGGCAAGCACCCCCGCAGTGCTGCCACCTCACCACGACGCGGCGCAAATTACCCCCCTTCGGCGAAAAATAATTAATGGGACACTGTTGATTTAGGTGTGACGCAAAATGATTAAAAAATAATTATATATGTTTATGTTTTAATTGTGTTATTTAATCTACATTTTTATGTATAATGAAATGTATATTTAATTTTTTTTGGGCTTAAACCTTTGTACTCCAGTGTTTTTTTAACATCAAACGTGTCTTGGACTTGACTGCGTAATTTGTAATGTTTCAAAGCTGGGCCTTCCTTCTCCTCTATTTTTCATTTTAAAACTAATATTATAAATATATATGGGATATGCAGTGCTTTGGGGAGGTAGATCGGATGGGAAGGAGTTCAGATTTTTTTATTGTCATTTGATGAATCTGTAACGTAATAGAGAGTAATCAGGATTATATTTAGAAAGGTTTGATATTATCTTATTTACATTCCTTTATTTTGAGAGGGATTTGAAAAATAATGGATGGTTTAATTACATCTAGTAAGGAATAGATTTTAGTAGTAGCGTCTTGTGGTTAAAATATTTGGGGGTGCTGCAGTTTCGCAGTGTTTATGGACGAGCCGCTTCTGGTTTTAGTGTACTTTCCGATATCTGTGCTATAATATTAAATGCTTCCTTAAGCCTTTATTACTTACCAATTAAATAGCGTGAAATTAGCACGTTACAACAGTCCGGGCGATTTCGCGCAGTACTTTTCGATGGAGCCGGGCGATTTAAAAAAAAAAATTCTAAATATAACGACTCTAAATTTACTAATTATTAAAAAGGACTCGTATGCGCGTCCCCGGACCGCTGCTCTGTCTCCACGAGGACTTAAATGCGAGTCGGCCGGATCCTTGCTCTGGGCCCCGCGAGGACTCGCAGTCGAGTCCCCCGGACCGCTGCTCTGGCGCCACGAGGACTCGCATACGAGTCCCCCGGACTGCAACGTGTTAATATCTTGATATTCAAAAACCCTGGCAAAGCTCCCAGTTTAGTAAATAACTATCGGCCGATTAGTCTTGTTGGCCAAACATGTAAAATGAGGTTATACCAAATAAAATGTAATTTTAACGCATATTTTTGCAAAATAACGGTAAAAGTATTATGTTTTGTATATTAAAAATAACTCTTAACCTTTTCGATCGATTAATGTGAAAATTTAAAACTCTTTGAAAAGTCTTTGGCTTAATAAATCAGATCAGTATTTTCTAAACTGCGGTGATTGCTGTATTAAATATAAAAAAATATTTTTTAAACATTATTTAGTCACATATTTTTATATTACATGTTATACATGAAAAAATATACCTTCAATTAAACGCATTTCATTTTTTATAATTTTAACTTAAATAGATAAAAAGTTACAGATTTTTTCTTGTGCGGAGGTGGGAATTTGTGTGCATGATGAATGAGATTATGTATATAGGATTATTTCCAGCTTCAAACGATAGAAATATTTTTTTTTTAAATTATTTATCAATAATTAAGGCCTGTGTATGTTAGGCGATATCTCTTAGTTAAAGTTAAAAAATAGTATTTATACAAATACCCTTTTTTGTATGAAGTTCGTAGGGCTTAAGTTGAGTGAAGTTTTTTAAAAACATAGAAAATGTGTCGACGGACCATAATGAGTTAATATGATCGATTTCTTTAATTATTTTGACCAAAAATATTTTTTTGTGTTATATTTTCTGAAACAATCTCAAAGATGATGTTTCCAATAAGTTTCATCTTCGAAACTCCTTTGTATCTTTTTGCATTATTTATATAATATATATGAATTTATGATTAATGTTTCAAACCCCAACAAGAGTTTTCTCGACTATTTATATTTTCAAAAGGTTCTGTTATAGTTTCGTGATGCAGAGCCCAAAAAATTTTGAAAACGGAAGTTATTACCCGAAAATGTTTGGAAGAATGTCTGGAACGTCGACAATCCCAATATATTATAACTTCTGTCCAATTGTTCCAAATGTTATATTTTTCAATGCTGCATACAAATTTGTTTTCTTTCGTTGAAAAAAATGTAAGTGAAGTCTTATTTATGGATTTATTTGGTTGTTAATTATCCACATCTATCCATGATAAAATATAATAGAATCACTTGGAGACGAAACAACGATATGATCATCTCTACTATCACTTTGCATTAGCATGATTTTTTGCACTGGATTTCTTGAATAAGTTTCTACTTCAGAATAATGAGTTATTACCAATATTTTTTTATCTAATATGTCAAAACCACCATTACCTTTTTTTTAATAATTTGAGAAACTATATCCATGGGTTATGAATTTTGGGATAGAACTCATGTTTATAACGACTGAACAAAAAAGCAAAAGGGGTTTAAGATTGTATCTATGTTCTATAAATATATATTAAAATATTATTTTACATGTATCGTCTAGACTTGGGTTGTGATATTAATATGTTTTAAGAGGGTATTAAATTTATATGGTGTCGGCCACATACGATTATATCATAAAAAATATTAATTTTCCACCACGGCATATATTTTACGGCTTGGAAAAATCCCATACTGTCGATTATGCATGTTATGTTCTGGGGGTCATAAATGATTCAAATCTGCATCCATTCAAAATCCTGAAAATCGCATAAATTTCCATCGTAACAAAATTTATAAACCGCGAATGTCGTATTTCAGCAAACCCAGCATGCGAGCGAGCGCATATCAAACCGTCTGCTGTTTTAAGCTCTCCCCCTCGGCTCCCCATCCACACCAAGTGCATCTCTGCGGTGTAGCACCGGCTTAATGTATTCATGGTGACATCCGAATGCAAGGAGCCTGAGAGCTGGCTCAGCACCGCGCGTCCCGCAAAACGATTCTGCGCATTTTCCCCGGGAAAATTGAGTTTTTTTTTGATCGAGGCCAAATTTATGTACCCGACTTACGTATGAACAAATAAAAAGCAATATTTCAAAGTGAATCCCCGAGGCTAACGCCAAAATGTAAAAACTGACTTTGAACTTTTCGCTCGATTCAGGATGGCTGCGATGTCTGGATGAGTTATTAAATTTATATTTCTTCAGACGTTGTTTTGCTGAAAATATGATTAATTTAAGCTTAAGTCAATAACGCTTTTTTAAAAATATTCAAATTTTATCCGCTGAATAGCAAAAACGAAATTCTAAAAAATCTGCTGAATAAATAATGTCGCTTCAGCGATCATCGTTTACCGTTTAGCACTAAGATTAATATTAAACCTTGATCATAATGCGTTATTCAGTAGTAAAATTCAAACTATGTCAGCGTTTCTTAAACGTTTTCCCATGACCCATCGTTTTATACGTTTCCTTCGTGACCCGCTATAATTTAATCGCCTATACCAGTCTATAAAACCAAATAATTTATTAATGAATAACGTGATGCTTTTCCTTGTGAACTACAAAATCAAGTTAGAGAAAAATGTAATTACTTTATTCTTAGATCCAATTCGATCTCTTAAATAAAATATTTTCTAATTTGTGATTACACGGAAAAAATATACATCAGTTTGCATTCAATATTTAAATCCCGCAATTCCTGTATTTCCGTAATAATAAATTGTATTTTCATTATGTTTAAAATTATTTTAATCGGGCGATTAACAGTTTTTTATCGTCTTTTTTTCTCAAGCTGGAGATATCTTTTTCATCTTCGACGGTTTTAAGCCGTTTGATATGGGTTGATAAGGGATCAACCAGTAATTTCAGCACATTTATCGATTCACCGGTTAGTAAGGGATATTCCGCGTGATTGCATTTCTTCTGTTTCCAAGTACTATCAGTTTCGTTATAAAATAACAAATTTTAAACGTATTCTTGGTCTTCTTAGATTTACCCTTAGTTTTTAATAAAAGATAATTTAAATATCGACTATTATTAACACATATATGTGCGCTCGGACCTCTATGTGTTTAATATTTTCGTGATTAAAACAGAGGAAGAAGAATACAAATACAGTTAAGACCCATTTTTACGTGTCCGAATCTACGTTTTCCGCTATTTGCGTTAATTTTTATAATCCGTTTTATTTTAGTACCCCAAAACTACGTTTTTTTTTTATCAGTCCCTTCAAAAACGTAAAAACAGGGTGTTACGTTAATAAAAGTATTAGCAAGAGCGCTGCCGGTATCGAATATTGGAACGATGCGGGCTGGAGGCGAAGTGCGGGGGGGGGTCTTGTAGCTAAGCACCATGTCGCGCTGCGACTCGGTGCAGTTATACTGACTCACAGTAGCGCAGTCATACTGACTTACAACTTCTTTGAGCCAAGCGCCGTTTGTCGCTTATTTTATTATTGATATTTAGTATTTTACCTCACCTTATTTTTTATATTTTAAATAAAATATGAGCTGAATATATTATTTTAAATTTTAATATTTTGCATCACCCCCAAATATTTTACTCACGACCCGCTACTGCTTATAATATAAATAATTGTTATACCCGTGATCTTTAAAAAGACGCAGCGATAGTAGAAAAATATAAATACCTGAGGGGGAGCTTCCGGACACCGTAAAATTACTTCGGACACATCATTCTTGGACTTGAGTATCGCCATCTGCAGACCATCATGCAGGTAGAAGTAGAAGATTGGTGGAATTAAAGAAGCTAACGTGGCTCCGTAACATTCGCAACTGGGTCGGATTGTCAGCTCTAGAATTATTACAGCTCGCCAAAAATCGACTGTATGGAGAAAAAACAAGCACATGTAAATACCCTTTTAAAAACGGACAAGACTCCTGAAAAAATCTTATCCTGTTTGAAATGTATAGTTTTTTCATTGCGGCTTCCATCTTTTCTATTACAATTAATACGTGAAGTTACATAGCTTCAGCTAAACACAGTTTCACTCCTTCCTTACGATGGATGAACGTGGGTCTTTACCATCGGAAGGGCACGACGATACCTTCGTCGATGCTGACCTTCCTAGCCTCGACTGCCCCAGCAGAGACACATCGTTTTCATCTCTGTAGTCGTGGTTTTGATGATTGGCCTTCAGATTTACTAGATTCTTTTATGGGTCAGGTCGCCAGCCGTGTGTTTGGAGTTTACCTTACACTCGAATGTAGGTAGGGCAGATTCGTAATTCTTTTTTAGGCGGGTTGTCTGTTAAATCGATCTGGATAGCGGCCCTAATAGTCCCGCAATTCTGACCTTTGAAAATATTCGTTTGCACATTCTGACATGATTAGCATCGTATCTTGTTGTATAAAAGATGTCTATGTTCCCATCCCACACTTTTGCAAAATCTTTCATACTACCCTCGTGAGTCTAAATATAAATTAATCAGTCTCCTTTTCAAGAGACTCGAATGTCTTTCAATTACTGTCATTGGATATCGGCAGTACGTTTAATTAATTATCGCGACATTCAAAGGACAAGACAAGGTTAACAAATCTATAGTTTCCCTCCTAGCTAATTGCTTTGGCTTCCCGTATTAAGTTTCATGATCAATATGAGAACATGGCACGTGCTGAGTACTCTGTGCGTGTCTCTAAAGCAACACGATACGTGTTTACAACACTTGTTTGCCCCCATTAAGCGATATTATTGTACTATGAGATTTTCCATAATACGCCTGAGGGAGTGTAAACCATCGCTAACACTCTGTCATACAAGCCAGCGTGACAGAAATAAGTAATCGCAGCAGCCGAGGAACTATTCTTCACCGGGGTTGAGCAGATACGGTGGCGTGCAACGGATAGGACAGGAGACATGCCCTTTGCACAGATTTTATCAGACCGTGTACAAAGGGCGTTACTGTCTTGTCGAGATACGACACGACCTTTAAGACGTCCTCGAATACCGCACCGTTTTATCTCGACCGGTAATATTTTGACAATCTCAGTAGATCATTGTGTCTCCATTATAATCTACAAATTCCCTGCTCCCCCAATATATGGATTCTAGTTAAACCAAAATCACGTCCCGGAGCTTTCTTTCAATCCAGATTTATTGCTCCTCTGTACATCCGAGCGGTATAGTTGCCGCAAATAAATGGCTTTATTGACTAAAGCCGCAACCACTTCGTCTCCCACCTCTGTCGATTTTTCCGAATAAATTCCAAATGCGAATACGGTCCGACTCAAAGGTGTTATATATTCACCCTTCATCCACTCCCCCGCACGTATGTATGTATGTATGTAGATTGCCGAAATGATATTTAGGTCCTCCCCTCGACGAGGATTTTCCTTAGTCCTTATCTTCCTCAATCCCGGAGACGATATCATAATAAAGCTTTCGGCGCGAAACGCACGACAATATTCGGATAATGTAAATTTTAAATTGAATATGGCAACACACAAAAAATATAATTAAATCTTTTTTTTTTTAATTTGAACTTTATAATTAATCTTCTCCTTGACCCAAAAAACGGTTTTTTATGCCGCAAAAAATAAAATGCCATTAAAATGTTTCCGGTTAGCAAGAGTTAATTGTGTGTCAAAATTTTCGTTCTTAATTGTAAAGGGGAGGTTCTTTTTTCCAAATTTATCCCGGCCTAGTTTTTAATTTATCTACTTCTTTTGAAAATGGTCGTTTTTCGGCGGGCTTAATAAATTTGCGGGCAACGACTAATCCAAAATGGACCGCATATGGGTCACGGGTCGAGGGTTGATTATGCCTGGTTTCGTGAAACATTTATTTTCTTCTAGTTTGCAAACACTTTTAACTAATTAAACTGGCTACACATATCTCTACATACGCTCGTTGCTGCGTATTCAATTAAAATGTATGCTAAATAAACATGATATTTATTTTTATATGGCTGCGAGGTCGTTGGATGGGTGCAGTTTGGTTCTAATTATCTAATTACTAATTAAATTAATACATTAAAGCCCGCAATTTCGATCCATAATTTTTTTAAATCACGGAAAATTAAAACAATGAGTCGAAATTTATTTAAAATCATCGTTTTTCTTAACCTAGCCGTACCGATGGAGTCTATTGGGGACCCCTAATTTTTCTCGAATAACTTTAATATAAATCTTACATGTCACAAACTTTTTGTATCTGTCTAAAAATGTATAAATAATAAATATTATAAATAACGAAAAATAAAAGCAACAATATTCGCTTCTGTTGCCACGGGCGCGATGTTTTTTCTCGTTCGCATCAGTTACGATGTGCCGGGTGCGAGAGAAACCGTGCGATTGACACGTGCGGTGAGAGCGGCAGTGCCGAGTGCGTTTATTATCGACCATTATGAAGCATATCATGTGTGACTTGAAATACTTGGGGTCTATTTTCCATTGTAAATAGATTTTCGAGCCCCAGTGACGGATCGTTTAATAAAAAAAATCATATATATTAATTAAACAATAATGATACAGTGGATACAAAAATTTAACAAATATTAAAATACGTGATATCAGTTGTATTTTACGTTGGAATTAAAGAAATACTAAGCATATATTCCAAGGTAATGATTGTTTCACTAGGAAATGCAAAGAAAAATTCATTCTAAAATATATAGCAGTCCTATTCACTGAATCACTGAGTACAGTCAACCCTTCTATAGCGTCGAGAAAGGGACCATGCTATAGAGACTAGGTCTAAATTT
Organism: Philopotamus ludificatus; assembly: GCA_022495035.1. Taxonomy (NCBI): domain Eukaryota; kingdom Metazoa; phylum Arthropoda; class Insecta; order Trichoptera; family Philopotamidae; genus Philopotamus; species Philopotamus ludificatus. Next base: position 72,019 of record JAGXCT010034404.1, read on the forward strand.
GTGGTCCAATAAAATATTTTAAATGACCTAGTTCTACTTTTAGTTTGTTCACGCGCGCCAGTTATATTTTGTTGTAAACTAAAGGGCATAGACTTTTATTCCGCGCTCCAATTTATTACATATTTACGAAACATGTAATATAACCTTGAAAATTTGGCGTTTTTTAGAAAACGAAAGGACCTCTAGAAGTAAGCACTACATGTTTTTTACTTCAAATACGCTCCTTTTGCATTTTAAATCAACGTTTTGCATTTTAAATTAATCCCTTTTCAATAGTCATTTAAAAAAATGCAAAAAGGTATATTTAAAATGCAAAAGGGTGTAGTTCAAATGCAAAAGGGTGTATTTGATTTGCAAAAGCGTGTATTTCTATTAAAAACCTGTATATGAAAGACCACTGCAAACTTCGCTCTATGGCAGGAAGCGCTATAGGAGGGTTGACTATGTATGTCTAGATTTAAAATGTACATATGCATTAAGAACTAGTATTTAGATATAATGCTAGAGGTTGTTTTATAAAAATACGAAGGCAAAACAGTAAAAAAAAATAGTCAATATACACTCGTGGCGAATTGATTTTACGCACTATAAAAGTACTTTTTTTCTATATTATATTATATTATATTTGCACGGATTACTCTGGTATGTTTTTAAAACTATTTTCCATTAATCCAACTGTCAGAACTGTCTTAAACACGAAGACAAATTCAAATATACTAGACTGTGGGTTCGTTTTGTAAATTGCTAATTAAAAAAAACTTTCTACTATCATAAGATCTCCCATTTAAATTTTTTCGCGGTTCTATTAAATAAGGATTATTGCGATTAATTGATTATTTGACTTTTATAAATTATTTATATCTAACTTATTATTTTTTTAAACTCTAAAACCACATCAAAAATATAATTGTGGCTTGTTTATATACCGTATGTATATTTCAGAGCAGAAGGTCCAAAACACAAACTTTTCCGAAACTGTTCACATAAAATGTTGGATAATAGCACTACTTATCTAGAGGTAAAGTTGCTCGCTTGCTTGTTCGGTCATTACATTTGTAAAGTTTTCAGAACTCGGTGGCTAAAGATTGTGTTTAGCCAGTACACCGGTTATGTATCGCCAAAGTTGCGCGTGTGTATGTGCGTTAAAAATGTAAACGAGGATATCTTCGAATAAAACTTTTTCCACTATCTTCCTGGCGGCGAAAGAAGCATGGCAGTGTGTTGCGCGTCGGATTTTATATCCTTTTGTGGTACGATGAGAAAGAAGAGGAGCGCGGAAGCGGAAGTTGGGATGAAGCCCCCCCACCTCTCGGTCTCCTCTCGTCGGTGCAGGTCCCCTTCGGTATTCAAAACTTGAAACCTTTTGTTTTATTTGCCCAAGTCGACCGAGAGGCTTTGCGATGCGGGCCGGACAAAAAGGCGTTTGACAAAGGGCGGATTACGCGCGGCGTTAATGAACCCGCGTTAACCGAGGCATCGGCAACATTTTCTTTCAATTTTTTTGTTATTCATAAAGAAAAAAACTAGCATTTCTAAAGCGCTTTTAGTTGAGCAGTCCAGACCGTGGAAAGGATGAAACGTCTGTGAATTGTCTTTCAGACTCATGTCTGCTTTTCAGCGCAACATTAATCATACATTTTGCAAGAGAATAATATAAATCTCATACATCTCGAACAAAATGTATGAATACTCTATTCAATTTTTTGTTTGCGTACCGCATAATATATATTTCATTATTCTTTTTTTTATTTATTATCTCATAATGCGTGAATGAAATTACAGAATATTCCGGTAAATATTTTTTTTGGTTGGTTGTTAGACACACATTCACTGCCTGTTCAGTGTTAATTATATGAACTTGATGGTTAGCCATTACTGTCTTAGCTTAGTCGCAGTTAAACAAATACATAACTATAACAGATCATCCTTCAAAGATTTTAAATTTTGACAGAAAGCGATCATTGATCGAGTTAACCAATCCGTGCCGATGAGATCTATTTGGGACCCCACATTTTGATTTTTCTTGAATAACTCTTTTAATATTAACACGTTGCGGTCCGGAGGACTCGAAAACGCGTCCTCGCGGGCCAACGTAGAAGTACGGGGGACGCGTTTTCGAGTCCTCGTTGGCGCTGATGTTAAACCAAAATCATTTATATTTCATTGATACGCAGACTACACTTTGAGAAGTTTTGAACTATTATTTTTTTTACATAGAGATAATCTTTCTAAACACAACAAAAAAAAATATTGACGTAATTTAAATGGCATCAAAGCTACATCGATTTAACTGAAGTACTTAACTTTTGCTATTTTTTTCGCGAAATCGCCCGGCCCAACGCAAAACTCGACGCGGAACCCAGCGGACCGGAATGTGTTAATACATTTCACATTTTTTTTTGTATTTTTTTAATAAAGTCTAAAGAATAAATATTATAATTAATTAATGACTTTATTGTTCGCAATTGCGAAAAAAATAAAAACAACAATATTCGCTTCTGTAGCCACGGGCGCGATGATTTTGTCTCGCTCGCACCCGTAATGATGTGCCAAGTGCGAGTGAAACGTATGCTAGTGACACGTGCCACGAGAATTTGGCGGTCGGTTTATCGATGGCGTGTCCTCTGTGTGCGGCGAGACGTCGTCGGGTGCAAGTGTCATTTACGCGCCATATTGATTAATTAAAACATTCAAAATACTATTTTTATTCTTAGAATAATAGTTATTAATATCTTGGGGTATATTTTCCATTATAAATAGACCCCCTTAGACCGACGCGGTCGGTTACGAGCCACCGTGACGGATCGATTAAAATAGCAGAATCAAAATCATATATATATATATATATATAACCATTAACGTTTGAGAAAAACGTAAAATATGCCTTAAAACCCCACATTTAAATAAAGATCGAACTGCGCAGTATTTATTCTAATTAGCCAAGAGCTAAACGAAAATAACAGATCTTTTGCAAAAAGTAGAGCATAGAATTCAAGATGCTGTTGAAAAAATCTCGGCTAATATTTAAATATACAGGAAACCCTCCTATATCACGGTAACCCACAAAAAATATAATCATTTTTTGTCAAGATTTCTTGATATCTTGGCTTGAAATGTTTGGATTTTATAATTTATCGTGAAAAATAGACCCCCTTTAGTCAATTTTCCACTATAATAATAATCTTTTCCACATATATCTTTCGCCGTTGTATAATAGAATTTCTATTAATGAGTATTTTATTTTTGTATTTTTTTATACTTGGTTTATTTCGTTATTAAAGAGATAATTTGAGTTCACTACTCAGTGTTTGTATTATCATAAGTTTCCTTACATGCGGCCCGCACAACATTTTTAAATTTGTAGTTGGCCCGTTGTAAAAAAAGGTTGCTCTCTCCTGGTCTATGACATGTGCACATCAATCCGTAAGTGGGTTCATACGATGGAAATGCCGTGTGTTATCATATTGTTTATAAGGATTATTTGTGTTAGGAATATGTTTCCAGAAGGAACTCGCTTCGCAAAGCATTTGCTATCTTTTGTCTTAAAAATGAGCATTATTTCTAACAACAAGAGCAGGTTTCCCGCAGATTAGGATTTATTGAATTAAATCATACTACCTTTTAAAATATATTAATGTAAGAGGGGCACAACCTTTTGGTACAAGAGGCAACGGATTTTTTTAGGGTGTTTTACTATCTAATATGTTGTAAATATATTGTACTCTTCAATAGTATAATTGTCAAAAATATCAAAAATATTATCCCCGGGTCGGGTCGGCCGATTTCGCCCCTGTTTTTGGTCATCAATGAAGATGCTGGTGCCTCCTGAATTTTTTTGTTTATTGATATATCTAAAAATATGGATCTGATACCAATATTTAAACAAGGACCCCTTAATTCTGGTTACAGATAATAGATACCAATTTTATATCCTGCTTTATGAGTCCCTGCACAATCTTATTTCTATTATATATCCATATACAATCTATTACTCACAGACGTAGAGCCAAACATGATTAATCTGATATCATCTCATCAGATTAATCCATCTCTTAAATAAAAACTGTGTTTTGCATTTTAAAACAACAAAAATATGCAATAAACATTATTTTAAATATCTGAATATTTTATTTGTACAATCGACCCTTCTATAGCGCTGAGAGAGGGACCACGCCATAGAAACCTGCCTTACAAAAGACTATCTGGAGCTATTCACGCACACATATTATATTTTGTTGTCAACTAAAGGGCATTGACATTTATTTCGTGTACTATATATTACATATTTACGCAATAATTAATTTGACCTTGAAAATTTAGCGTTTTCTAGAAAACGGCAATTTAGAAAAGTACTCTATATGAGACACTACCGGAAACGCCATTCTATGACAGCGAGTGTTATAGGAGGGTTGACTGTTTTTTTTTTACGTCAGCATTTACTATTCAAGTCATCAAAGTTAAATTTGTAACTTTTCTAGTATGAATCCATGTAAAGTTAATTTATTTGAGGTCCATAGGTATAGTAAGTTATAATAGAAATTTAGAGGATCGGGAGTAGTAGTGGGTTCTTAAATTCTTAAATTCATCCACCGGAAATTATATCTGAAAAAACATCCTTTTATTATTTGGCCTTAGTCGCGGTTAACTATAAAATCATAATAGATTGTAGTTATATGTAAGTACCTATGTACATGCAAGGCACACCACTGGTTTATACGTTGAGATTTATTTATTTAATTACTTCATCGATTCTCTGTTTGAGGCCTTAATTCAGAGAATTTCCGTCTGCAAACTTCGGCTCTCGTGCAAACAGAGTAAAGATTTAGGGGATTCGATGAAACTATTTGCAGCGGAATTCCATCTCCAACGCCCCAACAAGAAGCGTGACCAACAAACTGCTCCCCTATCGCACGATGCAATTTTACAAATGAAACTCTGCCACACCTAAGTCCTCGGATGCGAGACACGCATCCAACATTTTATTCCGGATTTATTTTACTGCATTTCTTTGATACGATAACAGATATTTTTCAATGGAAAAAAATAATAATACATTTGAGAATCATGGTAATTGAATTTTAAAACAAAGGACAAGCAAATTGTATTGGATTAGTACCGAGATAAATTTAGCGAGGGAGAGAAAAATGTCGATAAGTATGGCGGAAGCAAATTTCGCTCGCGAAAATTTTTATTTCAGCTTAATCTTTTTGCAAATTTATTCGCATACATATGTATTTATATAAAATTGAGTTATATTTCTCGATTCATTAGACTGCGTAATTAATTATCGCCGTAAATAAATTAATGATTCGTGGAGATAAGACATTTTAGGGTCACGTCGAATGATAAATTAACGCTTCCCCCCTATTATTTGTACAATATCCGTTCCGATGCTCGGATTCATCTCGTCGTTTCGATTCTATCAAAGTTATAATAATTATTCGTATTCAGTGTATTGTCGAATTTGCATCCGGAAATCCCTAGCCAAATTTACATTATGAGATTATGATTCGCGCCAAACATATTCATGAGGATATTAAAGTGGAGATTTCAATACATGAATTGTGTATGGGTAACAGATCACTGGGGATTTCATTTTGTGTATTTGCAAGGTATCGCACGCGAAGAGATTTATTTCAAAGTATTTTTTGTCTGAAACTCGGTGTCATAGTGCTGGTATTTTGCGCCCATCCTTCTCCGCAATTTCACGCCTGAAGGGAACCGGCTTTTGTTGTAATCTCTGAGCGATTACCGAACAACTTTGCATTCGCGCGCAGTTTTCCCCGAGCATGCCCCTCACTCACTCTGCGTTTTGCCCCCTCCCCCCATTTACGCGCTCGATCTCATTACGCGGACCTTCTCTATCTACCCTACCACTCTACTACGACCCCCTCCCCGATTCTAAATGCTACAGACACCGGTTTTTTTAAATGCTTTATTTTAATCTCTTGCATATTCCAAAAGTAAATAAGATTAATTGCCGCATTCGTTCCGGCGTCGCTTCGTTAAGTTGTCATCGCGACGGAACGACGAATGACAGGTCCTTTCACAATTTCATATTTCGTCGCCGCACTGTTTGCGTAAATCTTAAAACACATTTCGCTCTCTAGTTTAAACGACTCTATTTGTAGGAGGAATGGGTTAATTTGTAACTCTGTCACCGTTGAGTTGTCCAGGCGTTATCTCGTATTTCCCCAAATTGTCGCAGATAAATCGTGGCCACTAGAATTATTTGTTCTACCTCCACGGGTACCTTTAATTCAGTCCTGGTCAAACTATGGACCACGAAAATTAAAATATATATATATTTCTGAAGATTTATTGAAGATAAATTAAATCGCTCAATAGCAATTCAATTCTTACGTTGAAGTTTTACTACTTTTAAATATATATTCCGTCATAAAAATGGCTGTGATGCCCTCTTCTGTAAGTTCCTTGTACGATTACTGATAACGCGATTTCTAGTTTATGGCCAATAAACTGGGAAACTGTTTTTCATTAACGTGTTAAATAAAAAATATACATTTTTTGATCATTTTAAATCATAATATCAACTGTTAAAAAAATATACGAAAATAATTAAATTCGATATTTAAATAACGATTTATCGTTGTTTTTTTATGAGATCAAAATGTATTCCATTTTCTTTCATTTACAATTGATTGTTGTGAGAAAACTTTTTCACAAAAAATATTATTTATATATTAAATCAGCGAAATTCCGCAAATATTTCTAAAAAAATGTTGAAAGTATGTCTTTCGATATACTTTCAATCCTTCTATGCACAAATTCCTCCTATAACGCTTCCTTCTAGATCGCCGTTTTCTATAAAAGTCATTTAAAATACGTAAATATAAAATGTTTGGTGTATTAGTTTCGTTCAATTTATTGAATGCAATTAAAAAACCTAACCCCAAATATTTAATGCATGTCTAGTCTTCTATAGAGCGGATGTATATAGCATGTTATCTATCTCGGCGCTATAGGAGGGTTGATTGATTTCGTTCATAGTTAACGTCATATGTTAAATCAAATTGATTAGATATCCATTTTCATGATGCACTGGATCGCCAGCATCTCATCGGTGAATCACGATGTTTTTCCGTTGTAAATATTTTTTTTATCGATATATAAAAAAATATTGTGCTAGTGCCAAGTAATTGTATAATATGAAAGTCAAACAACTTTTTATGCAATTTTTATGTTTTCTAAGAACGCTGGTCTGGATCACTAAATCAAGTGGTTTATGAATAAAACATGTTTTATCGTTGATCTTTTGATATCGATTGCAGTTGGCAATGCTGATTTATCCTCGTATACACCAGTCTGCAGATTCTATATTATAAATATGATTGTCCGCAATTGCGAAAAAAAAATAAAAACAACAATATTCGCTTCTGTTACACGGGCGGGATGTTTTTCTCGCTCGCAACCGGTACGATGTGTTAAACGAGTGAAACGTATACTAGTGACACGTGCCGCGAGAATTTAGCGCTCGGTCTACCGGCGGAGTGTCCTCAGTCTTCTGTGCGCTTATCATATGCGCCTATATTAACGCTCAAGGACCCGGTCCCGCGTTAGTGCGGAAATTTTCGTAAACGGTAAACACCCGCTCCCGCACTAACGCGGGTTCACACGAAACGTGTTACCTAATGCGCTACAAAAGGCTTTTTTTTAAAGTTTTACAACTGGACACAGTTTCATTTATTGTTCTGCATGCCCTTTGTAAAATATATGACATATGTGTTTATTTATGGTTAAAAACTGTCCTTGAAATAATAGATTATTTGATTTTTTAATTTAGATTTTTGTTTATCCATTCAACAAAATAACTTTTTTGGAATAATAATGTGGTACAACCCGTCACATCCTTTATTACAAAGGTAAAATTACCTACATACTACATAAAGATATCTATTTGTTTTTTATCGTCTAAAATATCATTTTATAAATCATCATTTTCACAGCTCGAAAATTGTATTTCTTATCTAATTATTCTAATAATCTAATATAAGTATACTATACGTATAATACTTCTCTTTTGCATTAAGTATTTTTTGCAGAGCCGCGAAAAATCGCAAGATTGATAAAAAGGATGCGTGTTTAGGTGTAAGTTTCGCCTGAAAACAGCGGGTGCTTGAGTGTTAATTATTTAAAAAAATCATAATATTAACCAAATTATGAGGCATATCGTGAATAACTTTTTTTATTCTTAGAATAATCCATTTTAACAAAAAAAAATGATAAAGAATTCATCAATATCTTGACTTGAAATGCTTGGGGTCTATTTTTCTTTATAAATATATACCCCCTTCGGACGACGCGGTTGGTTTCAAGCCGGGTGACGTATCGGATAAGTATATTTTACATCCCTAATTTCTCTTTATATATGCTTAAAATTCTTTGAATCGATTAGGCATTATTGTTTTACCTGACGGCTCTTTGTTTATTTTAAATTCTTATTACGTACTTTCCGGTAAACTCTTTCCAGGGCTGTTTTTAAATAATGGCTCTTTGCCATTTTTCATTCCAGACCTTTTTCATTAAACGATAGGTCTAAGGTTGCGGTAAATTACGCCGATAACATTTAATGAATGTTTAAATGCGATCAAGACAAAAGAGTTGACAAATTTTCATTCCGCGCACGTACTCCAAGTTCTTGCGAACATCCCTTTAGTTTCGTGCGATCTGCGACCCGGAGGGTCGCATCGGACGTTACTATTTCGCAAATGGGATCTGGTGTATTTCGATTATTAGACCTTTTTCGCTAAGTAAATAAGCACAAAATCCCCAGCAAGTTTTCCCATTCATCTCAATTGCGAAATTTTCATTTAACATTTTTTAATATTCATGCAACACGATTCTCCCCCACCCGCTTTAATAAAATACGTGTACGTAGTCCAAGATGTGTTTTGTTGCATTTTTAATAAGACCCTATTTTGTAGAGCGGAAAACGCGTAACATTATGATTTATCGGCAACCGTGGCTATAAAGATAAAGCCCAGTCCATTGTTTTTCGTCTTTTTGCTTTGGTTAACGTTGCTCAGACAGGATATTAAAAGTAGCAGCAAATTGCATCGACGTCACCAACAACACAATATAGAGCGCCCGTGGGCCACTTAATTGAGTTTTCTGTATGCAAACGGGTCCCCCGTGGGATGAGCTAGGTGAGAAGTTCAAATAAGTCGAAGGCAGCCAACCGAGACGTGCAAATTGCTATGGATTCACTACATTATGACGTCATTTGTACGAATTATGATGCGAAATTGCCAAGAGAATAAAGCCATTTAAAGCTATGATGTATGTTTAGATTAAAATTAATATAATTTTAAATAAGTCGTAAAGCTTTTGCAGAAAATGTATACCGTCTTAATATTGCAACAGACTGTTGATTTAAGTTTTATTTTTGAGCATACTTTATTTTCAAAGTGACAGAATGACGTTTTGATGGAATAAATTTATAATACAATCGCCAATAGATGTCATTTTGACATATGTCGACTGTTTCGTAACACTTCTAAATTATTTAGGCTAATATTTTTTTAGATCAGCATATTTAGGTCAATCGTTGCCAACAAACACCCTAATGTCGAAATCTCTGTAATACGGTACTACGAGTCAGATTTAGTCCAACTAACACATATATACATTTATAATAAAAATTGTAAAATAATAACTTATTTCCAAGCTATTCCATCTTTTTTTAATAAAACTTGCTAAATTAGAATTTCGATGAAAAAAATAAATCTCAGAAGACACAACATTGATACCCAAAAGCAAAGAAGAGACGAGTGAACTACTCAATAGAGTAGAAGGTTAATGTAAGAATATAAAATTCGAGATCAATGTGTCCAAATCTATTGCTAATCGATTGATACAACTCCCGAATACAAAAAATGCTGGCGACTTCTACTGAAAATACGATGGGTCTACCTTACTTTCCTTACTGTCCAAAAGCACAAATTTTGGAAAAAATACCATTAACCATGTCCCTTAAAGATTTTTTTCGCTACCTAACCCGCTAAAAACAAATATAATCTGCAGAGCTGCATTTTTTATAATCAGTTCCTACCGTGTTTCTCCGGGAATAAGACCCGGTCTTATTTTCATTTACGGTCCAAAATATGCACTAGGACTAATTTCCGGGGGTTGTCGTATTTCTATAAATAAATCTATATTTATTAATATACAAAAGTCTATATTTATTTAAATACAGTAATGTCATATTTTTCTGGAACTTCGTCACACTTTGTGGTATTCCGTACATTGGTCTGAACTTCTTACAGTCATATTTCCTGTGAAATCATTGGTCCATATTTCTTGTGTCTAGCAATCAAGCTCTATTTAATAGATACTTATTGTCCAAATAGTCTGCTCGTAGTGCATGTGCAACATATTCGTCGGTGGTTTTATCTCATGAATTCTTCACCTACTTATCGACCTCTTTTAATCTAGGTTTCACAAAGTTTCCAAGCTGATTTCTCTCCATTCTATTTTCGATGTATTCTTTAATTTTTACTTTTAAATGATCTTGAATGGTTTCTTAATTACATAATTATTTTTTCTGCAAGGTAGTTCTTCTTTGCCACGGTGAGTACTCGCTGAAGCTTAAATAAGCAAACCTCTTTGGCAACCTTGTAAACGAAATCGAAACATTAAATCGACCTTCTTAAATTATTCTTAATTAAACACATTCAATCTTGTCTTTCTCACCGTTAGTGATGATTAGAGGTGAGGCTTTTTTGACATCCAGAATTGCCAAAATACAGGTAACACATGCACTTTCATAATCAGTGAAAGGAACGTAGATTGAAGATGCATCAGTAATAAATATAACCTATTGCAATATTCAGCGATTGCAACCATTATGGTATTTTGAAAAGTCGATGTCATAGATAAAAGATTTGTATGCAAACATACTTCTAATAACTGAAAGCTATTTTTTAAAACTTTTTTTTTTAAATATTTTAACCAGAGTTTATTTTTGGTCTATATTAAAAACATCCCAAAAAATCACTCCAGGAATATTTTCGAGGAAACAATGTTGGTGTGCTGAGAATTTCGATGAAAGATAAAAATACGCTAGATCTATAAATTATTATAGAAATTAATTCAACGATAATACTTCACTCAGTATTTGTCATGTTGCAATCTTCTTCTAACATATTTTGTCTCAGTGGTATGTTTCTAACACATTAGAAAACATATTGAGTTTTTTAAACAATGGGTGTTGTTTGCATTGTTATCGTACCATTCTATATATCCGTTTCAGTCACACCACGCCTTTACCTAATTGTGCCGATGAGGTCTATCGTGGACCCCAAGTTTTTTTTATTTTTCTCGAATAATTCTTTTAATATAAATCCTACATATCACAAACTTTTTATTTTGGTCTAAAAAAGTCTAACGAATAAATAATAATTGTTATTTATACTTTTCAATTGCAAAAAACTAAGGACGTGATGTTTTTTCTCGCTCGTGTCCAGTACGATGTGCCGAGTGCGAGTGAAACGTACTAATGACACGTGCTACGAGAGCTCAGTCGACGGCAAGACATCGCTGAGTGCGCTTTCATATACGCGTTTTATTGATTAGTAAAATAATCCATAATATCGACCAAATTATGAAGCATATCATGAATAACTATTCTTATTCTTAGAATAATCCATTTTTTTATTATAAGAATTCATCTATCATAAGAAGTTATATTTTTATTATCATAACTTAACTGTGTCGCGAAGAAAACAGATTAAAAACCCCTACTGTAATAGCTCTTCGTGCTTGGAAACGTAAAAGGGTGCAGGGCGTCTATCCGCTGAAATTATCACGTAAAGAGCATTATTCAAGAGTATATGGGTCAAGAATCACATTCTTCTCAGCCATGAGGGTACCGATTTATTATATACACCTATCCCATGATTTACGCGGGCTTCTTTTACGCGATATTTTTTTTTATAACGTATTCCTAGATTTTACATGAACTCGATGGCAAATGCATTATAAAAAAGAGTAAAAATGTGATCGGTCCATTTTATCTAACCGCGTTAAAAGCTTAGAAATCGAATCGAGCGTAATTGTATTTTACGAGAATGACCCACAAATTGGTACTCTCGCTCTTCCCACAGACTCATATATCAATTTTACGAACAACGATATTTATCCAGCGGTGTAATATCGGCTCGATTGGCGTCAAGCTTCTGCAAACAATGCTTCGGGGAGAAACAATGTGGCGCAAAGTATCCTCGCAGAAAATTGAATTGCGTGCCGGGCCGCTTTTGAGTAATGAAAAATGTGCCTGATATTAAAAACAATGAGGGCCCGGGGTCACTCGCGTGCCAAGGGCCCCGAAATTTATGGGAATATAATTGTAAAACGCGTGCGATACACTCGAGCATTCCGCCCATTTATTATGCGAAATGAACACTTTGCGTTACGCTAATGTTCCGCTTTTTTTTCGAGTCTCATTGTGTTTCTGAAATTATTAACCGAAGTCAAAAGTTGGCATAAGTTTATTGTGTTAAAGACACGGCTTTCGCTTGAAAAAATCTCGACGCAATTATTTATTAAAAATTTTATATAAATATTAGGTGTAGTAAAAAGTCCTTTCGTATTTTTTCAATAAAATTCAAATTTATTTTTTTTGCAAAAAATAATTACCATTACATTGTATAACCTTCTGCCATCTATTATTTTCCAAATCTAAAATACCTTTCTTGAAAAATTCTGCTGACTTGGAATTAAAAAAAATCAGAAATGGCTGATTACACTCCACTTTCTGTTTGGAATGATTTATTTTTAAAAAAGGGTTTCATAGAACGAATCAAATGGTAGTCTGGAGGGGCTAAGTCTGGCGAGTAAGCAGGATGCAGTAAAGCCGTCAAACCCAAGTCATCCATTTTTATCAGGAACAATTCTGCGACATGGGGACGAGCATTATCGTGGAGGAGGAAGATTTTCTCTTCTCTCACCAGACTCGGCATTTTTCTCTGTAATGCACCTTTTAATTGCTCCAATTGGTCACAGTGCACTTGCGCAGTTACAGTTTGATCGTATAATTAAGATTCCTTTAGAATCCCACCAAATGCAAAGCAACAGTTTTTTCGGGTGCAATCCTGCTCCAGGCGTTGGAATCGGCTGTTGTTTACGTTCAAGCCATTATTTTTTTCTCTTCATGTTCGAGTACAACACCCACATTTCATCTCCGGTGATTAAATTGCGAAGAAATTGTGTTGTAAGGTCATGTCAACCAGTGTTATGGCTTGCAGGTAACATGCATATATACACGGAAACTATGAATTCAGGGAATTCTTTATAACACTGGCCAGGGGGTATGTAAGAGGAAGACACCCATTACCTCCGCACGTTTTATAAAAATAATATTTATGTGGGTAGTTTGGCGCGTTGGAATTAATTAATTTAATGCCATCTATCCCGCGTTGAATAAATATTTATAAAAACAAATAATATTATTTCAATCCAACTGAAATAATATTAAAATTAACCTGTGTCGTGGTTCGACACTTGGGGAATATTAATTTAGATTCCCTGCCAGTGTTTAATATAATATATAAATAAAATACAGGTAAAATGTTTATCAAAAAAAAAAAATCTTTATATGGATGAATGGCGATTTGGATTCTTTCTGTCATGCCATTCATTCATCGTAGACAATAAATAAATAAATAAATAAATAAATGTCTTTTTCCTCTGCGATTTGTTACGGTCGGTCAACGCATGGGGAATCCAAATTCCTTCTTTTCGAATCTTTCTGTTTTTTTTTCAGACTCTTCTGAGTGATGGACCACTTTGTGTTGGTTATATTTGACAGTTCTTTGATGGTTAAATGTTGGGTTTTTTTTCAATTTCAGATTTTATGACGGCTTTATTTATTCTACAGGGTCGTCCACTTCAAGGTTCATCTTTAAAGTAAAAATTTCCGGATTTGAATTTTCTGTACAATTTTCTGACATCTAATACGTCTCCATAAATGTCGCAAATATTTCTTGTAGCGATGGTTGCGTTTTTCTTGGACTGAAACTGGAAGAGTATGCAGTTTCTACAAATGGTATTCTGAAGGAACAAATTCGTCCATTGCGACTGGGTCGAGTAAAAATTTTTTTTTGTATTGTAGACAAACGGAGGCGTTTCTCGATAATCAAACAATAAAAAAACACGTCTTGAACTAAAAACATCAACGGACTAAAAACAACTGATTCTAAAATTTGAAAATACGACATGACTTTTTACTACACCTAATACATATATCGTGTGATTTCATGGATGTCTGCGTTCGGAAATGTATTTCAATGATCTTTCTATTCTCAGTATCAATTTCAGAGTTGAGAATTTACAGTCGATTTGCCGGTCGCTGAAGTCAGCTATCTCCCGCTTGTCACGGACAGAGTTCAATTCTGCAATGGCTACATATTTTACAATGGCTCTCTCGGATATTCACTAGTGTCGAGCGCATACTATACGCTAAATCGAAACTGGGCCGGGAAACGTCAAACTTTGTATTATTATTAACCGGAAATCGGAAACTCGACCGATACTCGAGGCGAGTATCGGAAAGAGAGGACGTTAGCAGGTGTTCTCAACCGATGAATTTAAATACGATCAATCTTCCGGCGAAACTGGGCACTAGAAATATTTTACGCCCGCTTGGAATTTCACAACAATCTCTCGTCTAAACGCCACATTTCTTAAAGAACACATTATTTTTTAAACCGATAAATCTTTCCATTTAAATAACAATTTATCAATCTATTTTAATTGCAAATTATATAACAATTTATCTATAATATTGTTAATACCTGAGCCAGGCTCATCCTTTCAGATCACCTGATTCATAAAGCAAACCGCTCCAAAGCTTCCTCGAATCGATTGTGATAGTGTCCCAGCATCTGAGTACACAGTTTACTGCCGGTCGAGTGGAGAAACATATACTCTCAATAGAGTAGACCGGAAGAGCGCAGCTACACAGGAAGCTCGCGCTTTATTTTCACAACAAATAAAACTGAAAATGTGCGACGGAGCCGTGTACCCGCCGACCAAAACTTTGAGACAAAGGAAGCTCGAAATAGACGATAGGGGAACTACCCGCCATTACTTCCCACATACTCTCGTAATTATTAATAGTTGATGTATGGACCATGAAAAATGTACGCGGCGCCAAGTTCACCAAGTTCATTGATTGCAATCTTGCCCGGTAGAATTGTCTGATTATCACACCTACCAAACTTAGATGATTAAGAATAATATGGTTAAATTTATAGAATATTCTATTTACGTTAGCGCACTTTAAATAAAAATTTACCAAAAACCGTGTAAAAATAGTTTAATTCATAAAAGAAGTTCGAAAATCTGACTTATTGTCTGCATTTAATTACACAAAATTGAATATTCCTGGAATCTATCACCTAATTTAGTATGAATTCCATGCTTCAATTTACGGGTTTACCTATCCACCGTGTAAATCGGAGTTTGAGTGTGTATACATTATAAATATTTATTGTAATTTTTAACGGTTTAAAACCCGAAAAACGACCCTTCTCTCCTCTTATGGGATTTCGACGGTTTATTTTTTATGAGAAGGCGTAATTAATTTCATACTCATCCTAATATGTAACAGCTTCATGATTTTATTTTTAATTGTCAAATGAATTATTTTTATACATATGAATAACTCGAATATAATTAACAAAAGAAAATAAGTTTTATTTTTTTTAAAACAATATAAATTTGAGAAACTTGTTGCAGACGACCCTTAAATATAAGAATAAAAATTAATTAGATTTTATTAAAATTACATCATTTCTCCGTTGCGTTAATTAGTACTGTCAACCCTTCTATAACGCTTCCTACTATAGAGCGGCAAGTGTGGCAGTCCCTCCTATATTGCTTCTTTCTAGATCGCCATTTCAGTAAATAAATAATAAACGCCAATGCTCTTTAGTTGACAACAAAATATAATTCGTTATCGTGAACAAACTAAAAATGGAATGTTTAAAATATTGGTTTTATTCAAAATACAGAATACAATTAAAAAACCTGACCCCAAATTTTGTATGCATATTTGTGCCTAGTTTCTATAGAGGGATTTCTATAGCACAATCCCTATCTCGACGCTATAAGAGACTGATTTTTTCATTATTAACCTTTTTATTAATATAATTCCTTCATTTCTAAAGAACGTGTCTATGTCTTTTATTGTCTTTTTGAGGACCTTGCAAATTGTTTTCTCAGGACTATATAATGCAGTGGTTTTCCGGGACTTTCTGCACCGCAGAAAATTTCAACTCCAGTTCGACACAAGGAATACGTTCCGCGTAATAAGAAATAGATGGAATTTCTGTATCTTTATGTCTCTAAATTGTATCACGCATATTGTTATAAAGATGTTAAACAGATTTTAGAAAAATGCTGTAGTATATTCAACATTAAAAAAATACATTTCGCTCATAATTTATTTAAAATATTTAAAGTAACAATGCTAAATAATATTAACAATAAAATAAGTGGCACGTGGTGAGGCAAATGACTGCTCCGATCTCTCCCCCCCCCCCCCCGGAACTCCGCTACCGGCCCGCATCTGTCCAACACACATGGATCCGGCAGCACTGACGAGCAGACAGCGCTTTTTTGTATACATAATACATATTCAATAGATATCTTTATATTAATATATAAAAATACATTCTTTCTCAATTTACTTGGGGGTGCTGTGTATATGGATGAGCCGCTCTTGTTTATATTACGCGTAATATGGAACTGTTTATCGCACTATATGAGTCGCAATCTTTTCGTCGCGTTATCCGAAGTCACTCCGATTTTTTTGTAATGAGAACCGTCGTGTCCACTTTCACCTTTTTTGACAATCCCATTTTTTTAACGAACTGAGAGTCGTCAGACTCTTCTCCCCTTCTGTCAACCAGCGTCGCTCTGAATTCTCCGGAAGGTTACCCATTCGAAAACTATTATCTGCGCTCAGTAACGGTTAACAAGGCAGTCATAATAGGATTATCATCAGCTCGTCAGTATCGATTATCTAATAATTTAAAATCTATATAATAAAAGATATTTTATTTAAAATTCGACTCCCCTGTCTGAGCTATAAAAATCCATCCATAGTCACATATTTACAGTATGGAATCCGTATGGGGACCTTTTCAGTATATAGACAATAAACACGATCCGAATAAGTTTATGTTTTCAACCCCCCTCAGTCCTATATTCACATATAAACATTTATTGTGCGGAATATTTAATATGAATATTATAGTTTTGATTTTATATCGAAGATACCATTTAATAATTATTATAAAAATCGAAAATGTTGTCATGTGTGAGGCTAATATTAAATTTAAATATAATTCCATAATGTTGTAAAATCGTCTCGCCGCGTTTCTTTTTATTCACCTAGCCCATTATGCATGATAAGTAAGGGTGGAACATCAGAGTGGAACTTGAGCCCTTGATTTTGCGCGTCGCGTTGGGATCTTCAAAGAAAGTTTCGGCGGGAGCCACCAGAGACAATATGGAAATGAAGTTAAGCGTAGTTTTAACGGCGTCCTATGCAAATGCAAGTTATGAAGGAAGTAATATGCTCAGGCCAAACATGTCCGGATTACACCGGCTCTGTTTGTTTAGGAGGGCGTCGTCGTCGTCGCACCACGTGTTGTCTTGGCTCAGCTTATTAATTCAAAGCGTCGCACGCGCTCACGTGCTCACGTGCTCCAGCCGCCCCCATCCGAAAAGTTTTGAAAATCGAATTAATTGAAGAAAACCGATGAAAACAACCGGCGGCCGTATACGCGGAATTATTGCCGTTTCATAATGGAACACGACGCGTTCAATTATTAATCCTCTATCGGATAGTTGAACGCTACTTAATTAAATTTCATAATACATGGCCGTCATGAAATGGAACTTAATTATAGTCCAACATGGCGGCGGCTCTATATACTTGATAATTCGGTTAGTCTGCCGTTTTATTCGCCAATATTTTGCTTTGATGTACTTACTGAAAGTTTAATGCCGATTAAATTTCTAGACACTAAATCAAATCACGTGCTATTTACAATGTAATAAATTTGCTCCGGAGCAAAACACGGCGCTCGTAAGTTGTGTACACGCAACGTGTTCGATAATATCGCTTCGGTGCTTTTAGTGTGGTACTTGCGAAATTGTTGGTTTAATTGATTTTTCACACCCCCGGCCGCATGAAATGTGTCGGAAAATTGTTGATAGAATCATTTTTAGCCGTAATCTGTTGATCGACGCGTTTTCTTATGGTATGTGACATGTTTTTAATTGAATCGCATGTTAGCCGCTTAGGTGATATAACATATATTTACATTAATTATCGAAACGTGACCATGATCGTTGTGTTATTGCCTTCTTTAGCAAATTCAATAGCTGTTAATCAACGTAGATTATTGTATGTGCTTTAGATAATAATAAAAACCTTCTTTAAACCTCCATACAGTCAGTTCTTGATAGGTAAGTTAGTAGTCAGATAGATGTCAAAGATGAAATCTATTGTATAAATTCAGGGAATTCTTGATACTGGTCAGGGGGTATGTAAGAGGAAGAGACTCATTACCTCCGCATGTTTTATAAAAGTATGTATGTAGGTAGTTTGGCGTTTTGGACTTAATTAATTTAATGTTATCTATCCTACTTTGAATAAATAATTATAAACAAATAATTTAATTTTTAATCCAACTGAAATAATATTAAAATTAACCAGTGTCGTGGTTTGACACTGGGAGGAATATGAGTGTGAAAGACTCATTCTCCTTGCATCTTTAGAATATTTGTTAAATTGTTATATGAGTGAATGGCGCTTTGGAATTTTTCTGCTATGCTATCCATCCATCGTAGTCAAATAAATAAATAAATAAAATAACGTTTTAAGAGTTTGTTCCATGTGACATTCATACATGACGTCGTTACGTTCGACCATTCTTCTGAAATATTTTATATTGAATAATAGATGTAATTTTTCTAAAATTCTTTCAATGTTTGATCTTTCTTTTTTCCTACAATTGTTTGGCAAGAGTATTTCTTGAATGCTCTTGCTTTTATTTATATAAGGCAATCGACTGCATTATCTTATTTGTACTATATTTTGATGCTTTTCAGTGAATATTTAACAAAAACTGAAGGAAAAAAACAGTCATCTTCGTTGTAAGTTGAGTACTATAATAGTTATTAATTTTTTACTCCATAATTTGATCCATTTATTAGATTCTTTAACCCTTTGACTGCGAGATTTTTTTTAGGGAATTTGTCAAAGAGAGGGGGGGATTTAATCCTTTAATCGCCAAGCCAATTATAGTGGAACCTCTCATAACGAGCATAATTCGTTCCAGAATCTTGCTCGTTGTGTGAAACACTCGTTAAGCGATACTAATTTTCTCATATAAATCAATATTAAACACGATAATTCCTTCCATGCGAAATATTTTTTTTTTCGGTTATTCAAATAAAATTACATGCTTATAATTTTTTAAAGATCGTAACAACCTGAATAAAAACCCCTGAAAATTTCCCAAGCTTTCAGCATTTCTCTTATTGCGTCAGAAAATTGT
Source organism: Philopotamus ludificatus (assembly GCA_022495035.1). Lineage (NCBI taxonomy): Eukaryota > Metazoa > Arthropoda > Insecta > Trichoptera > Philopotamidae > Philopotamus > Philopotamus ludificatus. The sequence goes on from JAGXCT010034404.1 coordinate 91,614, forward strand.
TTTTCTGCTACTTCCTCTTCCTCCAAACCCTCCTTCATAACTTCTTGCTATGAAAAACGATCCAACACACACAAGTGCGTCATACGTTTGTGACTTCCCCTTTATTGCGTCACTCGTTATGCGGAATGTCGCTCGTTAAGGGAGCAATTTTTTCATTTTTTCCCCTCGTTATGCAAGGTGCGTTAAGAGAGGTTCCATTGTATATAGATTTTTACCTCACGTCACCATTTCAATCATAAACTTCAAATAAAATGAAACAGCTAAACATATCGACATTCTAACAATCACATTGCCTTCTAAAGATGTCTCTGCATTCATTTTCATTTAAAAATATTATATTTATTCATAAATAAATTCGTAGTAGCGTTTGGCGTGGCTCTGGTGGTTAGATCGATTTCGCGTGCCTGCACGCCTTGGCGTCTGAGCAATATTTTAAGTATTTTTTTTTATATGAATGTATAAATTGTATGCGGATGTGAAATAAAATTTAGGCATGTTCAGTATATTATGCTTTATTATTATATAGATGAAAACATAATAAAATAATATAAATACTAAAAAATTAAAGCAAATATTTTTATTTTTCTTTAAATATGAAACTCGAGATTTTGATACACAAATATACGAGCATTTTATCAGAGGAAGGTTATTTACAATCCCAAACAATAAAAATAATGTTATTCAAATATTTTACATCCAAGGAAATTTTATTTTGCTTGAATGCAATCATTTTTGCTTTTTTCGCGACCGTCATTTGCTTGAAACTTTCCATCACTTCGGTACTAAGAAATTTTTAGGGATAATTGTATTATTGCTGTACTTATTAGAAATATGTTTGTACGAATATTGATTTTTTTTCAAGAAAACATCAAAAGCTAAGTTGACGTAAAAATCATCAGAAAGCTGTGTGTTGTGAATTTTGCATATTTTTTAAATTCCAAAATAAAATGAAAACCAACATTATTTTATATATATAAAATACATTGTTCTATGCTTACTTTTCTCAAAATAAGAGCGTCGAAAATTCGACGCCCCCGCTTTTTCGTACATAACACGAGCGTCGAAAAATCGACGCCCCGCGCCGCAGTGAAAAGGCTAACTAATGAATATGACGCGTAAATGACGACGGTCTTGGCGATGTGTCCTGACCCAGACTGGGCTCTCGGAGCGCATGTCACTCGCATTTGGCACATCGTACCGGATGCGAGTGAGAAAAAACATTGCGCGCGTGGTAAAAGTAGCAAATATTGTTGTTTTTAATTTTTGTTCCGCAATTCTAGACTATAAAAGACAATGATTATTTATAATATTTATTCTTTAGAGTTTCTTAGACATACAAAAACCATTATATATTTTTTTGTCTAATTATTTTTGAAACGTAAAATACTATAAAAAAAGTAGAGCACCACTCCATTACGCAAAAAAGCATTGCGGTTAACCTACAATATCGGTGTCAATAATTAAAAAAAAATTCAATTCTATTGTGTTTAAAGGAATTGCATGGACTTAAATTGAAGTCGAGTTGCATTAATGATTATTGCAAATCAGCAATGCATCATAAAATCGATCTAAGTATGGTTGAACTTGAGAAAATATAATTAAGATGAATATAGCTAGACGTAAGATCCACAAATTCTATTGAAAACACAATAGTTTCTAATAATTTTATATTATTGGAGAGTACTAAAGATTTTATGGATCATAATAAATTCCCATTAAAAGCTGTTTGTATATTTATATAAATTTCGATATCGAAATATTAATGCGCAGATCTAGCATACCTCAATTTTACGACGTTTGACCACACTTGTGAAACTTCAAGCTGCTAATCGTAAATCTGATCGTTAACATGATTTCAAAATGATAAAAATATCATAGATACATATGAAAAGAATGCGGAAAGTACATTATGACGTCGTTATAATTTGTGCAGAATAAGGGCCGTGCATAATTTCCGCACACACATATTCAAATTAAATGTGTCCCGCATAAAAGATCGCATTTTAAAGTGTCGTGTTTTTACGACACCCACGAATAACTGTTTACCCAGCAGGCTCGTAAAAAATTTAACACCATATTCATGGATGTGAATATCTCATAATTTACCGGCTGAAGCACTAATACAACCATTGTGTGACCTTTTAATAATTAATTCGGGGAAATTTGGCCTGGAAAGTGCGCTTGTGTTTGTATGTCAACGTACACACGGAACTTTTACGTCGAAAAGAAATTTCCCTTCCCGCTCTACTCACTCTGAAGCGGGGAATAAAAAAAAATAAACAAGAAATTTTATTAAAATGTGCTTCCTTTGAAATGCGCTCTTAACGTAAGCTGATTAAATTTTAAATGTGTTAAGAAGCCGGCAACATGTCAAGATAAAATAGAATAAATTTTATTTCGCAACGTAATTGCAATGAATAAAATGTTTTTTTTCTTATACAAGAACATTTATGCCTGGAAAATTCATCACAATTAGGCTTTGAACCTTAATATCAACCTTTTCAAACATATTGTTAAAAAAAACCACTTAAATGAAGAATTATATTGATTGAGGTCGGGTATTAAAGCAATTATAGTGGTAGATGTCGTATTTCCCAATAAATTCGTGGGCTTGAAGATAAATGTTCATCATGTAGATGATGTGGAGGAGTTGATATCACGTAAAAATTTTCAAATCATAGCATTTCACGCTTACAAATCAAATAAATGTTTAATAATATTATACTTTACTCCCTAAGTTTGTTACTCTCGAAGAATCTTTAATCCCTAAGTTTGGTAAAAATCCCTAGCTGATCTTTACCAAAAATGATTTTACAGCTAATTGCAATGAACAACCATTTACCTACGATCGCAAAATATTTTAGATGCAATAGAAATTTCATAAAAAGTGGTTTGAATTACTTTACAATAAATGTCACTACCACAATGTGTTTTTACATATTGATAAAATCTTTATTTTTAACGAGAAAAACATCGCGACTCACCGGTGAGACGCTAGCATTCAATTAGTTAATGAAGGAATTTTTCGGTGTGTAAAAAATCAAGGGAAGAAGAAATCATTATCAAAAATTGGTCAAAAATCTGTTAACTATTATAGATGTTATAGAATAGAATAGAACAATACTCATGAATGGAGTGGTATAATCCGTGTACTTCACGAACCGGCGCGGCGTTTCAATGCGCTCCGGTCCTATTCGTCCGCTGAGCTTTTTCCAACAATCACCATTAAAAGAAGTATACCAGTGCTAAATGGAGATTTATCAATGAAAAACTATTGTGTGTACATTCTGTTTAACAATTGAATACGTGCTGCGAATAACGTGGTAACTAACATTTTTTTTATAATAACCAACGTGGTTACTTCAATCGTCCCCATTAAAAAAATGTCTATCTTTTTCATTTCTACTGATAAACCAGCGCTGTCGGTGAATTAACACACCTTGTGGAATAACGTGGTTTGGAGAGGCGCCCGTCATTCTCTCTATCTGTGTAAAAACGTGTTATATGTAGTAACTACAATCACGAACCACGTTATTCCACATTCTATAGTGTTTTTTTTTGGTAATCTAATATAATTTTTGATACTTTTTTTTATGAAACCTTGTGGATTAATCCATACGTAAAATATTAATATTAATATATACCCATCTCTCGAATTAGAGGGACTTATTTTACACGGTATTTAAAACCGCGTTAGTTAACCTATCCGTTACGGTGGGTCGATGCCAACCGCGTCTTCCGAAGGCGTCTATTTATAATGAAAAATAGACCCCAAGCGTTGACTTTTTTTAAAAAAAATGTATTATTCTAAGAATTAAAGTAGCGATTCATGATATGCTTCAAAATTTTAGATTTATATACTAATCAATATGACGCGTAAATTACACGCACACCCGGCGATGTCTCGCCGCAGACTGAAGACACATTCTCGCCGCTTGTGTCACTAGTACACGTTTCACTCGCACTTGGCACATCGTACCAAATGCGAACGAGAAAAAACATCGCGCCGTGGCTACTGCTATTCTTGTTTTTATTTTTTTCGCAATTGTGGACAATAAAGGTCACTGATATTTACAATACTTTAGACTTTTTTAGACGAATACAAAAAGTTTGTGATATCTAGCATTTATATCAAAAGAGTTATTAAAAAAAATCAAAAACTTGGGGTCCCAAATAGAACCCATCGGCAAGACTAGGTTAAAAAAAAGTTTTTTTTTAATTCACTTGTAGTAAAATTAATCTTCTACATGTTGTTTTAATGTATAATATATAGATTAAAAAAATACTGCATTAAATTCTTGCTACGATTATTTGAGATATAAATGTTCCGCTAAGAGATAAAGACATTGCTGACTTCAATATCATAATTTTACGCGTTTTTCTTTCTGAAACGTATCCCTACATTTTGTATTAGCTCCATGTCCTTTTTACGCTGTTTTTTATCTACCCAGTTTATCATCTACCGCGTAAATGAGGGACTTATGTATTCCGATCAGCTCACTAACAGTACCCAACGATAAAGTGTTTTTAAGAGTAATCTGTTGTACAAACATCTGTATATATTATAATAGTTCAGATGTTATTAAATAATATCCGGTGTGACAATTCCTTGCGACATATCTGGCATAACTCGAAAACAAAAATATATAATCATTCATACTTAATTTTAGAAGCATGGTCCACACATGACTCTTACACGCGGTCCAAAATTATTACGTATTGACACTGTAGGTGTTTTAACCTTTAAATTGCATATCATTTAAATAACATATCATTTAAGTAACGTATCTCTGGAGGATTTACATCCTACTGTTTCATTTTATGGCCACTTTAGAAAAAACTCGACTCTAACTCGCGCTGGATTTCAATTCTATCAGAGATAACATCATCGCGTGGTTGTATCCGAAACGTAAATAAAATGATATAATCGGATTAAAATATCGTAGATTTTCAGCGAAGTGTGGGCTCAGTTACGACAATGATTATTATATTAAATCGTAAATCATGCGGCGCAGGACCAGGTGGCGAAAATCACGTTATTCCCGTAAACATTTTTTTTAACTTCTGGCGCGCATCGAGGCACTTAAACCAAGGGTCTTCCGGTAGCTGCGTGGTACATTTATCATCACTTACCGCCAGAATGTGGGCTAGCATCTCCACAAAATTCCACTCACATAACTCGTGCTAGTAATATAAACAAGAGAAGGTTCAATCATCCGCTGCATTGCTTAAATATGCAGTATCTCGAAGACTTATTAATTTAAAAATACATTATCTTCGGTATATATAACATGACTTTCATGTCAAGCGACGACCCCTTCCACTCCATCTACACCTACTTTGGATTTTTTTATGATAAATAGTTGGCTCCGCAGCTTTTCTCATACTTTAACATCTTCCCCTCGCTGCAAAGGAATGAGAAATTGCATCCTTTGTAGCCATGGCAACCCGGAGTGGGCGAATCTTTTATCTGGTGATAATATGCACGACGCGACTCAGACTAATTTGGATTATATTTCAGATGTCCTTGGGGCAACCTTCTCTTTTTCCGTGTCCTAATCTTTCGCCATTAACGACTGCGACAATATTACTTTTTATTCAGCAGGTAATATAAGCGGAGAAACTTTTCATCAGCTTACTTTTCAGTAACTACACTTCTTTGTTGAATTCTGCGTAAGACGTATTATTAACTCGGCAATTTATTTTCGTCAAATACAAGTGACCCCCCGTAGACAAGATCGCGATAAGCGAAATTTCGCGATCAACGGGATATTTAAAAAAATATATTAAAGTTCGAAAACACTCAATAAACATTATTTATAACAAAATCCATGTTATTTATAACAGAAATTATTTTGTTTGTTTCACGTTGCAAAAAATCTAGATTTCAGTGTTTGGCCTCTCTACGTTTAACCTTCTCCACTCTGAAAAAGGAAGGATTTTTCTATTTATTTATAAAAAAATCTTTTATTGAATAGGATATCAGATCAAAACCTATAGATGTTTCTTATTCATTTTAGCAATGATTTTTTTTATGTATTCGTAAAATACAAATAATAAGTGTAGAACATAGATTCGACCAACAATATCCAGAGTGGAAAATATTTTTTTTACAGAACTTACTCCCTTCCTCGCTTTCTTCTAACAACTACGTGAAATGATTGTGAAAAGAAAGCTCCTCTTCAATGATTTTGACACTTTATTTGACACTAACAATTTTCAAGTCTTTTCTTTGGAACATGGTATATTCACTAAAATTACTCCACATTTCGCAACTCTTCCCTATACTTAGAAGCAATAATATTTCGTAAAATTAACCTGCGTCCCAATAAAATCGGCACATAATCTTATTCCGATTTTGGGCCATAACTGCTGGCCTTCAGAGCTGCCTACCAAACCCACTTAGGCCAACAGTTATGGCCTTCAGAGTGGAAAAGGTTAAGGGTTCACCGTGTGATTTTAATTAAGTCTGAATATCATTTACATCAACCTTCGATGCCTCTAGAAATGGCTAAAAGTCTTATATTCTTTCAGAATTTCTCGTAATAACCTTTTCCAAACCCCATTCATACTCGAATGGATGGTTTAATTCCATGTTTCATCGATTATAATATATTATATTATTTCCGCCAAATTCGAAATGCATCTCCATCACCTCCAGCTTCTTAAATATATGACGCATTGTTTTTCTTAAATAACAAGCTTTGAACGTGCCTTAGTTTATTGGCCCTTGATTTATGGTGTAAGATGGATTTAGTATTTGGAAGTAAGAATTCTACATCAACGGAAAAATTACTACAAAGAGTCTCAAGTTCCAGAAGATGACCCGGTGTATTGTTCAACACCAAGAGAGCTTAAAGCTCGAATTCAATATCCTCGCAATATTTTTATAGTTGGGCAGAGACAGGCAAAAAATTGGGAAATCTTTTATGAATAACCTTTTGTCACGAGGAGTTTCTGCGGATTCATTTCCGGCGAAAATAAAAGTTAAACGATCCTTTGCTCCTTTAAATTCAGAAGCAGTCTTCTTCTCTATGGAAAAAAACGCATGTGTTGGCTTTCATTTCCAATAAAGTTCCGTCTCGTCTACATTAAAAATTAAATTTTGTGAATAATTGTAGTTTCCAAAATTTCACGGAACTCTTGGAATCGGCTGGATATTTTTCAGCCGATTCTACGTCTGCACTAGCCGATTTGCGAATCATTTTAGGGGTATGCTATTTTGGTCGTTTTCTTAACCGATCAAACCAACCATTGCTTCCTTTAAAACTCCCTTCTCCATGTAGGGACTATTAATATTCAAAGCTATCATCAAAAAACTTTTGGTTTATGAAATTCTTTACAAACCTAAAAAATATCGCCATATAACGAATCCGCACTTACCGAGGTAGCGATGAATTACCTGTTATTTATTTAATAAATAAGATTATTTATTTATTATTTTTAAATAAAATGAGAGACGCATAAACGTGTATCGCGTATTCTAGCGAATAAATACTCATATATGAGTCATCCGTCGTCAATGTGTTTATATCCTTTGATGTCAATAACTGTGTAATCGGTGTTTATTGAAAATGATGTAATTTAATTGAAATCGCCTTTCAACCGAACTAGCAATTATCGCTTAATTTGTCAATGGTTTTCATGATATTTCAGTTTATTCAGTGTAAATTATTTTATGATTCGTGTAATATAATATTTTTAAAGTCAGAGATCTGTGTTATATTTTATTTTTTGCTGGATTACGGTCAAGTGTGTTTATATTAACATTTTTTTTCTTTTTTTTTCAGGACAGCTCGCCTTATCCGTCGGAGCCAGATAAAAAATAAATTCGCCGCAAGATAAATGGACGCCCGTCCGTCGGACGCTGATATGAAAGGTTGCAGATGCGAGGACGTCGTCGACTGAGTGACCGATGCGAGATGACTGTCCCCCACGGCACCGCAGGCCATTGAATCATGTTCGGCAACAAGTTCCGCACCTGGATGGAGGCACACATCACGAGGGCGAGGAAGAAGGGCGCACGCGGGGCCAAGGAGCCCCCTGGGGCGGAGCACCCCGTCCCTGCGCCCCCACCTCCCCGCCATCAGCTCGCTCCCAGCTGCAAACACGTGAGTATCCTACTCATTAATTAGTCCTGACGAGGTAATCTCCCGTTTTGGCGACACGCACTTTTAATTTCGGGACGTGTTTCAGAATTTTCATTTCGCTCTTGTGTATTTTTTTTAATGAAACACATGTTTTTTCCAAGTGAATTACAACTCCAGCTTATTACAGCGTAGAGAATTAGCTAAAAAAAGGGGTGATGTTAAAAAAAAGGCGTAAATTAAAATAACAATCCTTTAAAATCAGTGCAAGACTTCGAATGCTTTATTTTTTGTATATTTTTATTATATTATAATATTTAATTAAAAATTCGATTATTTTATAATTTTTATCATTGAAAATATACATCTTGAACTTATATCAATGAAAATTTTCTTTAAAATACAGTGAACCTCCTATAACGCCGGGATAGGGACCATGCTATATACACACGCTCTATAGAAGACTAGGCACGCATACAAAATTTGGGGTCAGGTTTTTTTTATTGTATTCTATTAATTAAACCAAATGAATACTTCAAACATTTTTCCATTCTCATCTTTTAAATTACTTTGCCGCTCTATAGCAAAGAGCGCTATAGGAGGGTTGTTGTACTAAACATACATTTTTGTTTTCCAAACTTTTGCATCTAACTAAATTATGTTGTCTGTTGGCTGTACCTTGGTGCATTTAGTTAAGTTGTTTAATTTATTAATTTTCATGATGATGAGTAAAAAAATATCTGCCTTTTCTTAAGAATCTTACCCTGTCTTAACTCCTTGTCTTTCTTCTTAATCCGAATTTTAGCTTTAAAACTTTTAAATGCCCTATAAACACTCCTGATTAGAATAGCCTTTTTTAAGATTGCTGTCCATTAATGGTTCACATCTAAACATTATAATTAGGGATCCCGAAAGTTTGTAGGCAGATGGGCAAGAGTGTTGAAAATATGTTTTATTTGTTAAAAAGAAGAAGTATTTTTTTCACTCATAATACTCTGAATAAAAAGTTAAACGATTTTCTAATTTATTTCTGAAACGCAATAAAATTTACGACTCGGTAACGTTTGAGTGCGGGACAAACCCTCACCGACAAACGCAAATGTCGTAGAAGTCTTGTCTGCGGAAGCTAGATTTATTCATATAATGCAGTGGTGGTCAATCTTTTACATCATAATCATTTGCCAGTCACAAGGCTCTCACTCGCTGAGGGCATGGACCTTACCAAACTCTCGCATGGTAGTTGAGGCCAAAGGAACCTGAGTCTCACACGTGACGTGAGGGATCCCCTTTCGTGTCCATACCGCGGGGACCCGAGCCGTCTTGGTATGCGGTTTTTTGTAAAGAGTTTCCCTCTCTTGGCCATTGCTGGCATTGGACGTACATCTTCTACCATGATGGTATCGGATTTTACCCTCTCAACTGTGTCCAGGCAAGTAGGAGGGGGTTTGCCTCGGTATTCGTTTGTTCTCTTCTCTAAGGCGTTATCTGCTTTTAACGAGTCACGAGTGACGAGTAACGAGCGACCACACACGGCGCTAATTTGTTCATATACAAGTCGCACCATACAACTCGAATATGTTTTCTACCTTCTTACGTTCGTGTTAAAAAGTGTCAGTTCACGATTTTCAATGAAAATAGATCAGCATCTTCTTGAAAGCGTTCAGAATATTTTGAAAACATCTCAACTTCTTCATGAAAATCTCTTCGAAAATAACCATTCAATGTATGAAATATATACATGTAGATTTATGTGCATTTTTTTACAATAACATCGCCATAACCTTCCCCTAGGAAACCCACACAGTGTATCACATGACCAAAGGGTTCTAATCCAGACAAACATCACCAGTCACTTCCCCATGCCGACGAGTCCATCGTGTAATTTTACAGTTGCATTGTCCTCCTCGGGAGGGACCCTCCAGATTCCCTTTGTACAAGCATCCGGTCGTTAAGGTGTCACAGAGTTATTGTACTGTTCTTGAAAAAAAATTGTGACCTCCCTCGTCAAATTGACGGACCGAGCGCAAGGGGGACGAGATGCTTTAAATGCTCCGGAAAATTTCATTGCCTATTTTATGGACCCGTGTTAAGCGCCCTCATCATTGGGAGGATTCGTCAGAAGCGGCGCCGTAATTTTTATGGGATATCCGTTAAGTTGATGGTGGTCTCGTAGCTACTCGCTTTCACGGAAGCTTTTGTAGGGAGATCTCCATTGATGTTTTTTTCTCGTTTAAAGGATCCGGGTTGAATGAGAATATATTGATCGTGTGCGATGCGAGGTTGAAAAGATTATTGCATGTAATTTCACCGGTGATAAATGCGGACGATTCGTCCGGGATTCTCGTTTCTCGCACATGCCACATCAATAATACGGGATGACAGATGGGACGTGTCGATAATTGCCGTGGAAATTGAAACATTCATCAATTCCAGGAAGGTTTAAATTCTGGTCACGAATTTTAGATACGTGCTTTTAATTTGGATACTCTGTCATTCTGTTATTTTTCAGGGGTGTAAATGGAAAATTTCCATATGAAAAAGAAATCATACATTTTTATTATAGAGAGTACGATAAAGGAAATGTTTTTTTATTCTAAAATATATCCATTATTATCTTTTGAGACTTAAGCCTTTCGCTGCGGCAGAGCTAAACACGAATCTGCATCTTTACGCGGCTGTTTTTTACTAAATTATTTTTTCAGCGGAGTGGTCTGTTTACACTATTTTTACCGCTATACTATACTATTTTCAGAAAACTTTTCAGTCATTTTTAATTTATTTTTTGATTCTTTTTTAAATGTTTCTTACGATTGGTTAATTTATTATTAACAGTGATTGTGAATTAATTTAAAAAAAACCAAGACTTAATTCTCTCTTACTTACTTGTAAACATAAGTTAAAATTGCGGTCATGAATGTCAAGCGCGCCGCGTTGAAAGAATTAATATTTATTTCATCGACCTGAAAAAATAATAGTCCCAAGAAGCGAATACTGGTCAATGCGGTGAATATTTAAGAACTACTAAATACAACTTTTCAGGGGTCATATATGTTTTGTAAATGAAGAAGAAGAATTACCCATACTCTTCAGATTACTTAATTAATACCCGTAAGGTTTAGTTTACTGATCCGTTTTAAATGTTTTTGCACACTGGAGCATAAAGATTCTGCGATATTTTCCAATGTTTTTCTGAAAATCGAATTCCTTCTCCATTTTAGCACGTTATTTATTATTTCTCTAAAAATCTTAATAATTTTTGTCCCCTCCAAAATTTTCTCTATGAGATACGATAGTGCTTTCTACAATCGTAGATGCAATTTTCGATATGGCGCTTAGCACTTAATTTGGCATTATCTCCTCAATGTTATCTATACGTCGTCCTTAATTCTTCGAGAGCCCATTTTCTAATACGTAAGCTGAAAATTTAAAACGATTGGAACCTGATCACTGGATTTGACACTTGATATTAACTATAAAATAAAATCATAGAATATATATAAAAAAAAAACTTTAATCCTGCCATCCATTCTCATCCATCACGCCGGCTCGAAAACAACCGCATCGTCCGTTCGTGGTCTCTCAGGGACCCCAAGCATTTCAAGTTAATCACAATTCATCAATATCTTGACATTTAAAAAAAATGGATTATTCTAAAAATAAAAATAGTTATTCATGATATGCTTCAAGTTAGGGTTGATATTTTGAATTTTTTGACTAATCAATATGACGTGTAAATGACACGCGCACTCGGCGATGTCTCGACGCAGACTGACTCTCGCCGCACGTGTCAACGCACGTTTCACTCATTCTCACATCGTACCGGACGCGAGCGAGGAAAAACATCACGTCCTTGGCAACAGACATTATTGTTTTTATTTATTTTTTTTGCAATTGCAAATTATAAAGAACAATTGTTATTTATAATATTTATTCTTTAGACCTTTTTAGAAAAGAACAATAAGTTTGTGACATGTAGGACTTATATTAAAAGAATTATTCCATAAAAATCAAAAAATTAGGGTTCCCAATAGACCTCATCTCATCGGTAGGATTATGTTAAATCTTACAGTAGAATTTTAAGGATACGTCTAAATTAGGATAACCCTTAAATTGCTCTCTTTGCATTTAGAAAGCTATCTTTAAGTCGAATCCTTAATGTTAAATATTAATAAATTATCACAGAAATTTGCATTTCCAAGGTTCACAGTACAATTGCATTTAAAGCACATCAGAAAATCGATAAAAATAGATTTTTAACGCTTGCAAGATATTAAAAATGAGGAAAAGATATGTGCGCTTTGAAAAAAGAGAATCAAGAAGCTGCAGGGGAGATGAGAAGTAGTTAGAACAATATTTTTATTCTGCTTGCAAACCCGCCCAATGCGAACCCTTATTATTATTGTCATTTTTTTTGTTTGTTCAACTAAAGGACGCATACTCCCCATATTAATTTAATCCCTCATAATAAATGATGATGTTGAACATATATTTATTGGACGTTTTTGGAACAAAATTGCCTTAACGGATGCGTGTGTATGTTTACTGCTGTCGTTTTGATTGATGTTGTTTTCCTTTTCACTTTTAGACGCGTGAATAACAATCTTTACAATAATTAATTAGATTTGCGAGTTTTAGCAAAACGAAAATAATGACTAGACAAAACGGGGAGATCGCTACAAAAAATTGTTGCAATTAATATCTGTCGCATGGCCCACAATACAGCCCGCGAAAAACGTTACAGCATCGGTTTCGTGCCAAAGAAAATTAATTGACATATTAAAAACAATAGCTGTCGCATATGGACAATTTATTATGCCCATAAGTCTCGCAGCGTATTGACTTCGACATACAGCCTCCCTATTAAAACTTGTTGAAACGTCGCGACATCTTTCTTCGTTTATTAATAAATAATAATATATTCTTTGATCCAATTTTGCCGTATTTTTAAGGCTTTGTTCGACGTTGTGTAATTATTTGAGTATTTTCTGTTTGATGTAACGAAAAGGGAATCCATTAGAGCGAGTCGCGTAACCGGCTCGCGTGTTTAAGGCCCATTTGGGGCTCTATTGAAAAGTTAATTAGTGATGTTCCACACTGAGGTTAACCACTGCTAAACACCGACGAATAATTAATTCGATGACTGGCTCTAATGCCGCTCTACAACCTTGATCAAAGTGGATAAACATCCCTGGGAGAAGCCGAACTATGTTCTCCGCTAACATTTTCGAGGCGTCTTTAATAGATTACATTGAATCAAATTATGCTTAATAGATTTTAATTTAATTATTCATTTTTTATGCTTTCAGAGTTGCAGCAGCGGAAGCGGAGAGAGCGGAGGCGTAGGTAGTAGTCTGGAGGCGATGCTGGTCGGTTCGCAGGCTAGTGGTAGCGGAGTCAGCGCCAAAGGAGGCGGGGGCGGAGCCTCCTTGTCCTCTCCGGAGAGCGCCTACTCCACCGGCTACTCTACGGATGGGACTTCGCCTGGTACATCCTTTCCCCCCGAATACTATATCAACATCCGCACTGGGACGCACTACTTCCAGCAGGGCGGCGCTAGGCAGCCGGTGGGGCCTCCGCCGGTGCCCCCATCTCGTCCAGCGGTACCCCCCAGGCCTTCACTGAAGCAAGTCGACTTTCTGCTCGATCATGCGTCGCCTGTTCATCTCAAGAAGGAACAACCAAAGGTAAACGATGCAAAACTGAGAGATACATCAAAGCGAAAAGAAATGACATTTTTTTTCATTATATTTCATGTATATATGGATGATTTTAAAATGATTCTAGAATCCCAAAGAGTTTAATAAATTTTATGAGGTGATAATCAGATGATCCTATGTACTTCTACTGAGATATCCCTACTAGTTTTTAACAATTCAAAGTGAACCACTAATAAAGAATCTCACCAACAAGTTTAATCCTAGTCAAATCCCACCTGCTATTGTCCTGCTAGTCGAGTCCCACTCAACATCACAGTAATAACAATCTTCTCTGTCGACAAGTCGATTTGATGACAATAGAGAGGGTTATTTTATGTTCAATGCTCATAAAGAAAGTTCTTACCGTGGAGAAAACAAATTATCTCTTTGACGCACCCTATCTTTTAAGGTTAAGTAAATAAACGAATATACCTTTGATCTTAAATACCTGTCTACATCATATCGATTTTTTATAGAAAGTGGAAATTAATATAAGTGTTAAGGGGGCGCGACAGTAGTACCAATAAGGTATCCCACCGCTGCCACCAAAATGTTAAGGGGGCGCGACAGTAGTACCAAA
>JAGXCT010034404.1:106650-122466 GCA_022495035.1 Philopotamus ludificatus
TACGTAATCCAGGTGCAGGTTGATCCACTAGCCTTACGGAGGGGCAGGCCCCTCTGATACGGACGGACTATTTCGGTTTATAACATAAGGATTGAGATCAAAAACCCATTAAATTCACGTCAAGAATGGAACCATACTTAGACTTCTTCGCCGGGAGTGGCAGCTTCTAGTCATCATTAAACGCCGTAAATTAAATACAGTCAACCTTCCTATAGCGCCGAGATAGAGACCATGCTACAGAAACTCGCCCTATAGAAGAATAGGCAAACATACAAAATCTGGGGTGAAATTAAACATTTTAATGACCTTGAAAATTTAGCGTTATATAGAAAATAGCGCTCTAGAATTAAGCAATGTAGGAGGGATTATTGCACACACCGCTCTATAGGAGGGTTGAATGTACTACAGACACATTAATCGGGGGCCGTAGTTTCGCCGATCACCGTAGAGGAGAAAATGGAAGGCAAGCAGTGATTGAGAAAATTAAGCTGTCGTGTCTCTACAACATATGTCTCACAACTGGACGGAGGTCTAAAATTGTTCCAGCTCGCAAAGGACGGAGTACAATACGGGAGGGCCGCAATAATCTAATAGATCGCAAATCAATGATAAAGCAATATATTTCGTTGTATATTTGTCCCAACTAAAAATAACGTCTTTCAACGGAAACTAAGGCTTTCAAGATGCAAAAGACTAATTAGAACCAATAATTAAGAGCTATAAGCCGACTCAAAAAACAATAGCTCGAATGTGCACCGGAGAATCCCAAGTCCCGATGATGACGGACTGGAAGAAAGCCGTCCGGTAACAGGAATTGATGCAAACATTGATCAAAGATACCAAAGATAATACATCTCGCTAGGGATCATAGCGGCAATGCAACAGTGGCATCCTATTATAAACAACGCCTTATCGTTGTTTAGCAACCGGATTAAGATCTGATTCCGACAGAGATCAAAGAACTTTGTAGAAAACAGAGATTTAGAGGTGGCGTTATAGGAGGGCTGACTACTAAACGACGATATATCGCGATAAATGATAAAAAAACATTTTTTTCCTAACTGAAGTAGCTGCAAGTAGATGGATATGTTTTTTTTATATAAAATATCACAAATATCACCTGGCCTTGACATTTCGCTTCACTTGTGCATATAGTGTTTTTGCACGCAGGAGAGATGGAAATATTTTCGAAACAAGCAGCTATTAACATCAACACGGCTATATTAACCGAAATGCAGGAACATTGACACAAATTGTTATATTCACTTATTACAAACGATGCCATTGTCCCGCAAAAATATAACGTTAACAGGCTCCGATGCAAAACAATGCCATTCGTTTAGCACTCTCGTTCTGCAAATTGCAAAACACTCGTTACTTAATCGGCGGTCTCGAATAGACACTAATGTCGCAGAAGCGCTTGTCCGTGCCCGGAATGAAATGTATGCACAAACGAGCCAGAGAAACAAGTGTGAAATTCGGCATGAATATTCAAACTACAGCTCAGGGATTTTAAATTCATCCCACAAATTAAATACCGTCATTTTACATTTTTAAATAAGATCATAAGTATTTTCATTCGGATTTAAAATTGGACAATTTTTGCTTATTTTCAATGTATTGTTGCTCGAGCCCTAATTTGGATCGCAGACCGACTTTTCAATCACTGGCTGTATACGTGTGTGTATGTACTGGCAGTACAATGGTTCATTCGCAGCCTGTAGCAATTAAGCAGTGCTTGTTTGCCCAGACTCATTACAAACACAGACAGGCTGCAAGTGGCCCGTCATCAGCGGCTTTCTGTTCCTTTTCCAAAACAATCAGCTCGGTAATGTAACAGTCAATCATCGTTTGGTAGCTCTATTAAACTCGGATTATTTTTTTTGCAGCGCTGTCTTCCTCCTACCCATAGACGATCGGAATCTTGCGACGTCGGTAGATCGCCGTTGGTCAAAATCCCTGTACCCGTCGAAGAGCCGACCTCTTTAATCGCCGTCCCCAATCTGGTGGTAAACGCGTCCCCGTCGCCTAGGCAGAGAAGCCGCATCAGGACGAATCCGTGGGTACCCAACTCTGTAGGAACGGCGAGCTCCAGTTCCAGCTTCGGAAAACAAGGAGTAGACGAGTCTGGCAACGTAAGCACCTCCTCAGGTGGCAACGGATTCAAATCTGGAAGCGGTAGTGATAGCACAGCTAAAAAACAACCAATATCACACCTTAGAGAACCTAAAAAGAGCATTTTGGTATCATGCAAAGAAAACATCGCAACCGCACGCAGTCCGTAAGTATTCTTATGCGATTATTTGCATAATTTTGCATTATATTAATTGTTTTATTATCATGTTTCAGAGTTCCATCGGTCACATGGTCTCCGCGCAGATTGGGCATCACAGTGTCATCCAGCTCATCAGGCAGTCGCCGCTCTAGCGATGATGATCTGACTCTACATGAAATGATGGGCAAATACGACGAAAGCTATGTCTATGAAAGAGAGACCGATATACTCTCGGATAGTGATCCTACCGATTGCGAAGACTGTGCAGATACAGATGCTGATACCGGACTAGACGGCGGTGATGAGCAAGACCCCGAAGACTTAGATTTTATTGATAAGGATTCCTTCCAAGATTTGAATATTACCGATATTGATCGCGGACCCAGACGTTTAGGTCATTCGTCTTATTATCATCTTCCCAATGAATTGTCGCGGAAGTTATCTAGGCACCGTGAGAGTAGCGCTAGAAGGGCGGGAAGTGTTGCCAGGAGAGGTGCTAAAGCCAGATCGGGTCCGAGACGTAGACGCCCTAGAGATCCGACTGCTTCTAGAAGCCTCGGAGGAACGCCTGTCAGCAATCGTAGAAAGCCACTAGATAATATATCCGAAGTTCGATGTAATCAATCGCCTCTGAAACTTCACAGAACTCTATTTACTGAAGACACGTGCGTTGAATCGATAAAGAGACGCTCCAATTCCGTCAGCTACGTTTCGAGGAGTTGCGAAGTGCGCCAGTCTATTCCTGGCGGTAATTACCTAGCTAATTTTGATTCAGAAATAGCGTTGATAGAGGCCGATAAGGAAGCTGATAAAAAATACAAGGAGCTGATTATGGAAGCCGAGCATATCTTAGTCAGTATGAAAGCGACTACTCCAATTTTGGGATCACCACGCAGGGCCTTGAACAATCCCCCAGCAAACAAACGCGTGGAACTGTTAAGAAATGCAGATCATGACTTGGTGCCCAAAGTGAGAGGCGTAGATTCGATACCGGCCAGCCCAAAGTTCAGCGGCTCGCCGAGGTTCAGCCCAAAGAAGAATCACATCACTAATTTTATGCAAATCAATTCGCCGGAACTGAGCCGAAGAGAGCAAGCTATCATAGCTAACGAGAATGCATTTTCTAGTCCTAAAAAAACTCTATTAATCCATTCACCCGTCGTCGTGCAAAGAAACAATTTGCCTAAACCGACGGAAGTCGCCCGACCGGCTAACGTGTGTCCAAACTCGCCGAGGATGGCGAGAAAAAATTTAATCCCCTCTAGTCCAATAAAGAAATTAGATAATCGCCGAGATTTTTCAAATCCAAAAGTGAACGGTGGCAATATGAAAAAATCCCCACCGGCATGCCGTCCGCTGACACCTACACCGAGCTCGCCGCTACTCCACATCGACGATGACAGCGATGATTCTACCGAAAAAGAACAGACCAGCGTGAATTCAAAACAGCTCAGCGATAGCATAGCATTTCAAGAAAGCATAAAAAATCTATCGTTTTTAAATAAACCTATTCCACTGCAAGTCGATTCGCATAGCGGCGATAGCAGCAGTCTAGTCGGTGGAACTTCTAGCTCTTCGGACGGCGACGGTGATCACAACAAGAGAATGAAAGAGAAACGACCGCCACTATTGACATTTCGGTCCGTAGATATCGGTCACAGGGTACCTGACTCTGGTTATTGTCCGCAAAGCGAGCCGGTGAAACGAAAAGTTTACTCTTGCAGCGCTACGTTTGATCGATTGCAAAAATCGTTGGATCCACATCATTTAATTAGACAAAAATCAGATGGTGAATCATCTACAAACGATGAAAGAGGTATGTAATCAATATTTAAAACGATAACAAGTAAAATCATCTCTTTTCATCGTAATAATAAAATCATATAATCTGTCCCGGACATAAAAAATACTTATACGTTAAGACTAGCTTGTCCATATATTATACAAAAAATCTGAATGTAATATAATTAAATGCCGCTCTTGTGTAATATTTTTGCAATTTTACAACGGCTTTGATTTAAATCACCGGTAATATATTACAATCAGTAACAAATTGAACACTCATATATCAACGGTTAATAATAGTGTTTAAACATAATCCATCTATCCATCTATAATAATGGATTAAGCACGGTCACAAACACTGTATAATCAGAAATTGGGTCCGATGATATAAGTTATTCCATTCGTTTAGCTTATTATGATAATTTTCACTATGAAATTATCTTATAAACTCTTAATATACTTGGTAAATTCTTTATTTACTATAGAAATATTAATAACTGTTACTTTTATTCATTATTGAAGGTTTCAAGAGCATTATTCTTCAATGCCTCTGCACCTAAATACTTATTTATGATGTTAACACTTTTCAATAATGAAAAAAATACCATAAGAATAAATTTACCATTAGTTTGTAATTTACAGTTACAAGTGTTCCCTAACTCGGTTCAAATCTTCTCCAGTGATCCTGGGGATTATCCAGTTATCTATTTAGCTCCAGTAGAAGCATACGACTTAATTCTGTTTCCGGAATTGCCCTCCCAGTTTTCTAGGCTCTTCTGATATCGGCCATGTTGTCAGTCATGAGCCCGGTTTTAAGCTATCATCATTCGGGTTGTGATAATAATTGGTCACCGGGTGCTTTAAGCACAAACACAACACCGATATTGACTTCATCTCGACCTACTCGTCTCCGTAATGAACATAATCCTTCCAGCATTCAATTAAATCAAAAATTGCACGGTGAAGGATTTATTTACTACTAGACTAGGGATGGCGAACGAGTACCCCGCGGGTCCCGCAGTGACCCGCGTGTGAAATTATCGAACCCGTTAATTTTTAGATATGTTTGTAAAAAGCCTTCATTTAATAAAAAATAAAATGATTTTTAAATTTGCTACTAATATCACTAGATGTCGCCACATCTTTAAATAGCTAGAGTGTGATAAGGGTTATAATAGCAATAATTTTGCTTGTAAATTTTAATGTTAATAAAACTTCTAAGCGTTTATTTATTATTGATTTAATTACTCAACTTATGTGACCCGTGGATTTAATAAAAAAAATATCACATTTGACCCACTTGGGAAAAAGGTTCGCCATCCCTGTACTAAACTATATAAATTACTAACTTAATTATTTTATATTACTAGCTACGTTTTATAGCCACATCTATTTAATTCTCATTTTGCTACATGACGCTCCTTGTATGTACCTTTATTTTTTAGTATTGTAGAGATTGTTGACATAGCGATACGATAATCTAGAGCTAAATAATACACACGATAACGGCATTTCAGAGAAAATGCGAGGCCTGTAGCAACTAATATTTTATTGCCCCTTAAAAACAACTTAGTGAGGGAAAGCGTAGGAAATATTGAATTTTTTTACTCATTTTAATTTCCGTCAGTTCTAAATTTAGTTCTACTTTGCTTCGGCCTATATTTTTATCAAGCATATTACGTTACCAAGTTGATGCCCCTAATATACACCCCCATGTCGCACTTCTTCTGATAGGCCCTGCCCATGATCACACATATTATGTCATAATCCATTTCCATTTCATCACTTTTGTATATTTTCGCCCAAACAAACGTGGACATTAATGTGAATTTCTCCGATACGTACAACTTTACTAGTCAAAAAAAAGCATTACCTTTTATTTATGCCTCGAAATTTGTACAATAGTTGAGAGAATTTTTTTGCTGATTATTGATGTAATATTCTTGCGTCATCAATTTGATGATGGACGTACATATATGGAAATTAAGGTGAAAGATACCATAGACGAATTTCTTGTACGAAATAAATACGAAGATGATTCCAAAGATTCCTTTGGTATGAGTAGATGAAGTATAAGTCCCCAGAGATGAATCTCTGGTACGAGAAAATCATGGCGATGTCTTTGCCATGACGACAAGAGCGAATCTAATGAACTCTGTCTATAATGGCAAAAATGTAGCAAATATAAAGCTGGGGGGTACGGTGGTGTTGATGTTGGGTGTGCTGAATGTGGGAAAAAAATACAGTTTTATTTTAATGAATTTTATTATTATTTATCCATTAATTCTATTCTTCGTTTTTGCGACATAAATTTTTCAACGGAACTATCGTAAAGTGTGCCTTTCTGTTTTATTTTTATGAGTATTTTTTTCTCCATTGATATTACTTGAAAAATTTATGTCGTAAAAACGAAGAATAGAATTATTGTATAAAAATAATAAAATTCATAAAAAAAAACCGTATTTTTTTCCACATTCAGCACACCCAAGATCAAAATCACCATACGCCAGCGTAAGTCGTCACGTCTTTATTGTCTACTCTCGTTCAGGAGTGACGGACGATCTGATTGGTCCCGTCATATTGGGATTCTATTCAGAGAAGGCATCCGAACACATTCAGATTTATTTTGTAACATTAGTAAAGTGTTAATAATTTTCCAATAAAGTCAACTACTCAAATAATAAACTCACTAATCGACATCGGTCAGAAATTACGCAGTCAATTACACTTATTTATTTGTTCAAAGTAACGGAAGATATTCCATTAACCATGGACTCGTGAAGAATAGTAAAATAAAAGCTATATGAAATAAAAATCACTAACTTTCTGACCCGTCATAGCTTGAGGGTAATTACAATCGAATTATGATTGCCAAGTTAACCGCTATTGAGCGCAGATAGTACTCGGATGGGTAACTTCTGCGTTGCAGACGGGAAACCACTGCACTATATATTCCCATGAAAACCATGTCCATAGTCCTCCATAATGCACATGGTCACGTTCCTCAGAAATGTAGGAAACTCATATTATCACAGTGTCTAATAAACCGCGTAATGATTTTTTATGCAAAATAATAGAACGAATCATAATTAAAATTAGTTAAAACTTAACTAACGAACAAAAATCACACCTGCTTCCGGAAAACATACTTATTTTTTTATTTAAATATGTTTAAATAGTAATTATGCATAATCTGAAATTTCTCCCGAGTAATCGATCCAAGTCTGAGCAGAATGTTTCTTATAAAAATAGTCAAACGTTGAGTATAAGAGAATATAATAATAAGTTTTTCTGTAGTGTATAATGCTCTAGGACTACTTATTTAACTGATACAACTTAATGTTATTTTTAATTTCAGGTATGTCAAGCCAGGGAAATCTCCGCGAAAAGTTAATGAATATACCGAACGATAAATTAGATATGGACGAAAATCTAAACGATTTACTGGAACAAAACGGTCAGGCCCAACGACAACTAACAATTTTTAGAAGACAGGTATTCCATCGTCGATTTACCGAGATTGTCTATATTTATCGACGGTATTAAATTATTTGTTTGCCTATTTCAGATGTTGCTTCAAACAATCGAGGGCTTGAAACGAAGCCTCGAAGACCAATCACAGTCTGAAGAAACGTATCACTTAGACGGATGCAAAGCATGAGAATATTGGAAAGCTATTAGAGAAATTGTCGCTTATTTGATACTTTCTTTATATATACATTTATATGATCTATACTTGAATACGACGTTTCTGCATATTTTTAACATACGGCTCCCGGAACACGATAAACTCTTCCGATATTTAAATAATACACGTACCAATAATATTTATTAGACGATAATTTATTTCATATTAGTAGAATTAGGAATATTTATTAGATAGCAATTCTTATACGGTAAGGTTTGTAGTACATTTTTACGTTGTTTAAATTTTAATATTTGTTATTCGTGTAGAGTGATGAGTGCGGTGTATGATTTTACGGATGCATATTTTAACGGTTGTGATTGGGTAATTGATTTGTCGGATCTAGGCATTTGTTTGCAATTTTTTATTAACGAACGTAATCGATGTGGACCGAGAAGAAGCTTGAAAATAATTAATCAAATTAACGCTTTAGATATTAATATTTTATAATACAACGTTTATCAAGATCTCTTTCATTCCAATATCCATTTATGTTTCATATATACCTCACGTTTTATTTTTGTTTTAAATCTGCTCGTACCGTTTCTTTATTATATTTAATTATGTTTAAAATCATATACGTCTATCCCTCGATTTACACGAGAGATGGAATCTAGAAAAATAATCACTCCAGATTATCCAAATTATTTTTATTAGAATCTTAACCCTGTCCACTTTTAGTCAAATCTATGAGTTATTCTCATTATATTTTTTTTACAAATTTATTAAAAGAGATATCCATTGGAAATATGAATAAAAAGCATCTATAGGGTTTGATCTGTTATCCGGCTCAATAAATAAAAATAAACTTGGTTTAAGCTGTTCGCTAAAAAATCTTTTCGACCAATACATCTGGCCCACGAAGTGGAAAAGGTTAAAAATATCTTACTACATCTATACAGATATTTTTCTACGATCGAACGAGTGTTACTGATTTTATTTTGTAACATGTACGGCATTAAAGATAAATAAAATTAAGTCTTAACCCTTTACGTGCGAGATAAGATTTCATCAAAAGTCATGAAATAATTAGACAAGAAAAATATAGTTGAATATTTAAGGGCGATTTCTTAAAGTTCGTTAATTTGTCAGAGCTAAAAAAATTTGACTTTGATAAATCTGCACCTCGCACTTAAGAGCCTTGCAAAGTGATTCGGATTTATCCGCATCTCGCATCTAAAGGGTTAAAAAATCTGCAAACAAAAGGCAATCGTACGTGTTAAATGATCTTTTCTAATAATCAAGAGAAAGATTTCTCATTATATATCTAACCCATCCGTCATGGTGGCTCGAATACAACCGCGTCGTCCGAAGGGGGTCTCTCATAGACCCCAAAAATCAAGACATTGATGAATTCTTCATAAATATCTTGAAATATGAATATCTAAAAATCGTTATTTATTACATGCCTCATAACTTGGTGGCTAGAAAACCGCCGCGTCGTCCGAAGGGGGTCTATTTATAATAGAAAATAGACTAACCAATCATTTCAAGTCAAGATATTGATGAATTCTTCATCAATATCTTGACATTTTTAAATAAAAATGGATTATTCTATGAATAAAAATAGTTATTCATGATATGCTTCAAAATTTGGTCGATAATTTTTATCACATCGACACGTTTCACTCGCACTCGGCACATTGTACCGGATGTGAGCGAGAAAAAACATCGAAAGCGTGGCAACTGCGGTAAATATTGTTGATTTTTTTGTTTTTTCTCAATTGCAGACAATGATTATTTATAATATTTATTCTTTGGACTATTTTAGATAAATACAAAAAGTTGGTGACAAATAATTTGACCTTTTTTAGACCAAGTTGTAACTGAATATGAGAAATCGATCGTTTACGATAACATAAGTCGAAAAAGGGCATGGCTTTTTCCGAATCAATCTCGTTCTGAATACGGCTAATACCCTGAACAGTTCTTTTGTGCATTTGGTGGGATGTGAGAGGAATAATTCTTTTCGAATTGATAAAGAATGACCAGAAAAATTCGGGAGTATTCCCCATGCCTTGTTGATTCGATTACATTCTCCTCCAGGTCCATAGAGCACTAAGAAAAAAATGATCGATAAGTCGAAAATCACTTGAGCAGTATTCGATTGAAGATGGGAAACAGTTTCTAATAATGATGGAAATTATATTTTGGATGGACGTCGGATTTATATTAAAAGAGTTATTCGAGAAAAATCAGGATAATCAGGAGTTATTATAGTTATTTTTCGGTTGTTAAAAAAATTGTGTAAAGCGAGGGATGATCGTTACTCATCTTGCATTTTATTAAAACATTTTTAACGTAGTGTACCCGTCCTTGAATAATACATATAGTAGTGAATTTTCTCATTTTTTATATATATATAAATTTAAATATAATTAATATCTAGTCATTCATGTGAAATACATATTATATTTATATACTTTTTATACATGCTGCGTTAGTATTTTAAGCGTTCGGACACATTGATAGAATGTTCCAAAAATTACACAGTACGTTTAAATTATAACAAAAATGTTTTATTAACCAAATAATAAAATTTTCAGTATGCCAAAGATTGTCTCTGATTATGATACGAGCGTATAATTTTTTTTTAGGCATTAACCGTTATCACATAATTTTGTAATTAATACTCATTAAATTAGTGTAGTTATTAGATCGGTGTGTAGTCGAATCACCCAAATTTTACAGCATGCATTTAATTACGAGTAGAAAACGTTAGTAAACATTATGAATGTATTTTAATCAATGTAGTCGAATTTCTTAAATGTAGCGTGACCGTAGTAAAACTACAATAGTGATTTAATTATTATTAATGTGAGTAAATATTACTGGAGGAATTAGCGACATTCCATATCTCGACGATTGATTTGTATTATTTCATTGTTAGCACAATAATTCTGAAATATAAAAAGTAAGAGAAATATAATTTCTAGATACGTTCCTTGGCGAGATTTGATAATGTAATATTACAATGCGTCACTTTTAAATGTGCCATTATATGAAAATTATTATGGGATTTTCTTGTATAGTTGAAAAATAATTCTGGGAGCTTGTATTGTACATATATTGCGATTATGATCAGTTTATTGTTGTATCATTTTGGAATCACACTGTTTAACGTGAACGAGAGTCTAACTGAAAAATCATAATGTGTCACCGATTATAAATTTCAACAGTCGGCAATTGACTGTTTAAACGTTTTTGTATTAATATTTGATTATGAATGAATTTGATATTTAAATAAACCAAAGATTATTAATAAAAAGGCGTTTTCATTTGAATTATTCTTGTTAATTTTTATTCTTTGTAAGATCCGATTGATTGATCCATCTAAACATTGTTTAGTAAACAAAACTGTTCATTCCAGATTCCTGTATTAAAATTTTGGCCAATTTTCCATATTCAGAAATATATCTATAGACGTTTATTCAGCAAATTTGCAAATAATAGAAAGTGACCTCTATCGGTATGTAGATTGTAAATTATCAAGCTAAAAGTAAATTGTCACCGATGACTCTGCTATAGGGTAAATATAGTTAATTCTTTTAATCCCAGTCTTTTTTGCATAGAATATGCAAAGAATCCCAAGCTATTTTTTGGTAAAAAACCATAGTTTTTATTATTATTTTTTATCTCAGCTAATGCTTCGTTTAAAATCATAATTCTTTCTGTGCGACCCTCACTGTCACCACAATCTTCAATTATGAATAAAAACATAAACAAAAAAAAGAAAAAAATATTATGAGTTTGAATCATTTTTAACCTAAAAATGAATTATTTAGAGCTTATAGAGATAGAGCTTATAGTTATGTCATCATCATCATCATCATTTGCCAGTCACAAGGCTCTCACTCGCCGAGGGCATGGACCTTACCAAGCTCTCTCATGGTAGTCGAGGCCAAAGGAACCTGAGTCACACACGTGACGTGAGGGCTCCCCTTTCGTGTCCATACCGCGGGGACCCGAGCCGTCTTGGTATGCGGTTTTTTGTAAAGAGTTTCTTATAAATAATCTAAACAGTTTTTCGGACAGGGGTTGCAAACATTTTTATGTAAAATAAAAATAAAATGGTATGAACAAAATTCTATATGCATGTAAAAATCAATAACTCGTCATAAACTGTTAATATGTCACCCCAGATGTATGTCACACAGGAAATACATCACTCAAAACATTATGAATTTAAATTAAACGAAAAAATATATATTTAGCATATTTTTTTTAATGAAAGTTTTGAGGCCGATGATCGGCCCCGTGGGAGTAAAAGGGTTCAATTAAAAGAAAACAAAAAATCTAGGTTAAATTTTGATTAACATAGTTGAACTAATTTTATTGTGGTTTTTCGTCAATATTTTGTATGAACAAAGAATCAATTATATTTCATTTTAATACATTTTATAAGAAAATTATTTGACCTTGCATTTTTTAAACATTTTACTATTTGTAATGTTATCTTGTAACATTATTTTTTATATATCTATATATATTTACGACTGCCATTCGAGAGTTTGGTAAGGCCCATGCCCTCAGCGAGTGACAGCCTTGTGGCTGGCAAATTATGAAATGATGATGATGACTTAATTCCTATATACCAGTGTTTCCCTGATGATGTTTATTATGGCTTTTACTTTGCCATTCTTCGCATGCTCGTCGTTGTTGGAGTTTCTTCCTCCATTTCGGAGCACGCGAAGAACAATATTAGTTGGCTACGTAATCCAGGTGCAGGTTGACCCACTAGCTTCCGGAGGGCAGGCCCCTCTTTGGGCCGGCAGGCCAACATTGCACGCCTTAGCGATAGTCTAAAACAGCCACCTGGTGCGGCATTGCTTCCATCCGTACGAGTTTCCTCGTTGCCGCTACGGCCTGGGAACTAAGGACGGAGCGAGTTTGTAGGAAGCGGATGTGATGGGAAACGGCTCAAGGAACTATCCCGGCATTTGCCTTTGAATGACTAGGGAGCCGGGTCAACCTAGCCCGGGATAGTCGCATCTCTACACCAGTTACTGGTCACAGAGATACAAAGAAAGCATGCGTTTCTACAGACCTTGACGTGATTAGTACTAAGCATGCTTTGAGTCTTAAGCAGTTATTAGTTGGTCAACAGATTAGGGTCATCTAGGGACGAGACAAAATGAGAATTCTGCAAATAAGAAGTAAGAAGCACTTAATTCTTTGTACGATTATTGTACATATTTTTGCACTGTTATGTTGGGTATTTATCAAAGTTCAATTGGGCCCATAGTCAACTCTATGCAGGGTTATGTTGACTGTAATATAAAAAAATATGTTTCACGAGATCCTAACTCATCCATATGGATTATTATTAACGGCTCGAAAACAACCGCATCGTCCAAAGGGGGTTGATTAGAGACCTCAAGCATTTCAAGTCAAAATAATGATGAATTCTTCACCGATATCTTGACATTTTAAGAAAAATTGGATAAAATAGTAATTAACTAATCAATAAGACGCGTAGATGACAACGCACGTGTTAATCACATGTTTCACTCGCACTCGGCACATCGTACCGGATGCTAGCGAAAAAAAACAACGCGCCCATGGCAACAGTAGCGAATATTGTTGTTTTTATTTATTTTTCGCAATTATTTACAATAAAGGACAGTGCTTATTTATATTATTTATTTTTTTGGCTCTTTTAGACAAATACAAAAAGTTGTTGAAAAAGAATTCGACTTTTTTTAAACCAGATTGTAATTTAATATGAAAAATGGATCGCTTACGATAACGTAATGTAAGATGAATAATTCATTATGAGTTATTAAAGAATGACCCAAGAAAAATTCAGGAGTATTCCCCATACCTTGTTGCTTCCGATTACTTTCTCCTCAGGTCCATGGAGCACACTAAGAAAAATGGTTTTCGAAATATAACTGAAGTCGAAAATCACTTGAAAAAGTATTTCGATTCGAAAACGGATAGTTTTTTTTAAAAATGGAATTGAAAAACTAGAAGGAAGTAATTTTATTATAATGTCGA
Organism: Philopotamus ludificatus; assembly: GCA_022495035.1. NCBI lineage: Eukaryota > Metazoa > Arthropoda > Insecta > Trichoptera > Philopotamidae > Philopotamus > Philopotamus ludificatus. Next base: position 120,396 of record JAGXCT010034404.1, read on the forward strand.
TTTTATTCTGGCCTTTTATTCTGGAGATTTGGAATATAAATTAGGCCAAATTTATATTTCCGACGGTTAAGGATTAGCTTTTTTCACATTATGTTCGTGAAAAGGTGGTTGTTGTTTACCTGGCTGGCTGACAGGTCTTGTCAGTTTAACGGCAGTGACCAAGATTGTTTTTAATGATGCCTTGAAAGTGATAAACCTTTCACTTCAACCAGGGCCGTGCGGTAGATTTTCTCTGTATGATGCAAGTCTTCGAAATCCCGCCCCTTAAATGTTTTGTAACGGAGCTTCTGGATTCGGATGGATATAAAGATTGACGCAACGAGACACAAACTCACGGATACATCAGCATCTTTATTGATGACACAATACAGCGGATGAATCGACCCGAGGCTTACAGATTTACATGTTCAACTATTATAACGATAAAGATTATGTAATAAAAATGTATAGGGAATGAGTCTTTTACACTTATATCAATCAAGTATATATGTATATTAATATTTTTTAGATTCCTTTTTATATTTCGATTTATTTATGTTCTTCCATCTGCAAGTTACAGCCTGTTACGCCAAATGTGTGACTTCGACGACGGCGACTGATCTATCTATTGAACTATCTATTTATTTGTAATTAAATGCTAATTTTATACCTCTACATACGTCATCTGTTCACACGTGGTAGCTTGGCTATTGGATAAGTGATAAGGAAGTCAAACTGTGATTGATTTATATTCTTTATTGACGACTGCCTAGATTATTATCTTCGTCGTATAATTCTAAATATTTTTATATATTATATACCGACCAGTGTTTTGGCTTGTATCGCCCTTAAAAAAAATAGATCAAAATTGGTAAACAATTTTCCGATAATATTAAAATAAACCAGTGTCGTGGTTTGACACTGGGGGGAATATTAGTGTGAGAGACCCATTCCACTCGTAGTCAAATAAATAAATAAAATCGTATTGCTTCTGTTTATTTATCTTTGTAATCAAATCCATCTCATTATAACTATCGAGATGAATGAGTCACAAGTCAATCCTGATTATGTCAGTGGGGGAATGCGACAACACCATGACTGCAATGTATGTAACAGGTTGAATCATTGCACTTTTGAATTGCATTATGCATCGTCGCATTCTACTAGCTACGCCGTATTGCGAGTGTGCGATTTGATACAGGACGGATTAATTTAAATCAGTGGTTGTCAACCGCATTTTAATTTAATTATAAACAATAGTTTATAATGAAATGGAATTGGATCCAAATCATTTGGTGGATTCAAGTCTCTGATGAGCCACACATATAAATATTTTTTAAATTAATCATAACGTGACCTTTTTAATATTAAATATAAACAAACAACTTTCAATCGAAATGTTGCAATACATTTGATTTTTATTATTTGATAATTTTTTTAAAATAGTAATTTGAACGTCGCGCATAGCAGTTGATTGGTCAAGTTTTTATTAGTCAACTTGTTACTTTGACACTTCTCACAATTGCAAACAAATAATAATTTTGATTAAAAAACGATTCTCGGCGATATGTGATACGAAATGCAATTATTAATCATTTTTGTTTATTTTATTTTTTTATTTTATAAATACAATGCGTGATTGACATTACAGAATAACCCAGGTCATGCATATCACGCATAAAAACATAATATTAACGTGAAAAAAAAAATAGAGCATATATAACAAAAAAAGAAAAGAAAAAAATATTAAATATCAACAAAGCGGCGATATTTAACATCAAATATTTATATAATTGTGCACCCCTGAAAAAATATGTACATGTATGTGTACACAAATCCTTATGTGCATAAACAAATCTGGTCTCTAACAGATTTCTTACCACATGGCCAGTATACCCTGGGAAGGAAAACCCTAATCCGTTGACCAATAATTGGCCTAGTCTCGATACTTTCGCTCCTCTTCCTTCTTTTCATGGAACCCCTCTCTAAGGAGGTCTTTCCCATGATGAAAGGATTGCCATTGCGCGAGACGGTTATTAATCACTTGCGACTTGCTACTTGAGACTCGTTTTGGGCAGATGTGCATATGTAT